>JAQMYK010000018.1:2623257-2648068 GCA_030014345.1 Clarias buthupogon | reverse complement strand
AGACTAAAGTTATTACCCGCCACAGCCGAATTTTACCCGCATTTGGCGGGTGGGCGGGTGCCAATGTCAAGCCCTGGCTAGTATGTAATCATATTAGTATCACAGGGGCAATTAGGCAAGGATTATAGTATAATAGCAATGAATGTGCTCGTGTACAAATATGCTAGAATCTTACTGTGCAAGTAGACAAGTATTATAGTATTCTAACAATTAGTGTGCCATCCTTCATGTGTTAAAATGTTACTTTGCTAATACAGTATGTATGTGCGTTAACATGCAGTACTACTAGCATCAAAGTGTGCTAGTGTGCAAGTATGGTAGTAAGCAAATGTGTTAGTATTCAAGTATGCCAGTACACATCTCTTCTAGCAAATATGCAAGTGTGGTACTGTAGCAAAAAGTGTGCTAGTGTGCAAGTATCCCTGTAAACAGGTATACTAGCATTTAAGTGTGAAAGTAGGTAAATGTTCTAGTTTTCTAATAATAATTCCATCCTGTGCACGCCCTGTAGCTAGCGGTGCCATTTCCCTGACTTCATCCTCTCTCACCAGGAATTTCTTTTCAGACAGCAGTGAAGGTGTTGTGTTGTCCAAGGACGAACTACATTACATGCTACCTGATCTCCGCAACTCTTGAAAAATACTCATTAGAGCTTTTATTGAAATGTCAGGAACAGGAGTGCGTGTGGAGAAGTGCACTTAATTTTCAGATAAAGTGAAAATCTGTGTAACTAGCAAAACACTTAAAGCGCTTCAAGGCAAAGAGATGGTTTGTGTATTTTAGTTTTAATTGCTCTGTAACACACTGTACAAATCCTTTTAGCACCAATATTATACTGCTACTGCTATATACACCCCTACACACACACACACACACGCAACTGCGATTATTTACAGTCAAGTGCACTTAACTATTAATGTTCAATATAATCAGGGCTTGGGTTCCTGTACATAATCTGAAATATGCACATATATTATACTCACTGCATGCACAAAAGTCAAGATTCTTCGATATCTGCATTGTTGATTTATGTAAATTTATTGATATTAGTTTTACCGTTTTCCTGTTACCTGAAATGTCCGTGATCGGCTTGGAGTGTACGACCGCATAACCAATCTATATGTGAGTGATTCAAAGTTACTAGTTTAATTTTTAGAAAACTAAAATTTCATCGTAGTTCTTTTTATGAAATTTCAGTAACACAAGTGTGCTAGAACGGACCTTACTTGTATTGTACAACAAATTGTATGAAAATGTTTAAGTATGCTAACATGGACAAGTGTGAAAGCATACAGCTGTGCTACTGTGCTAATATGCTAGTAGTTAGCAACTGTGCTAGTATGAATTAGTGTGCACCGTAGTATTCAAGTAGGTATGTGCGCTGCCGTGTTTAAATGCTTTAGTATGCTTGTGTGCTGGTAAGTAGAAATGTTAACATGCAGGTCATCTATGAATTATATGTGTTCTAATGTATAAATATATACTAATATTATAAGTATGCAAGAGTGTTGCTGTGCTGTACAAGTTTGATAAAACGTTTATACATTATATTAGTATGAAGGTCTGCTTGTGAGTGCGGAATTTTGCATAAGTATACTTGTACATTAGTATGTAAGTATGTATACCAGCTTGGATTTATGATTGTATAGACGCAACTATAAGCTTTGAATCATTTTGTTTGTAGAACGTTTTGAGGTTTGAGTTTGTGACGACAAAGATGAGCGAGTTTCCAATGCTAACTAATGACCGGTAGTTCTACGCGTCCCTTATTTGTTAGCAAGATTAACCTCGGAGCCCCCATGCAAATGCTTCTTTTGTGAACAACTTCTTTATCTCTGGACAATTTTCTGTTCTGAAGGTGTGAGGGATAAACACCACACACACACCCAGTGTAACCCCTTACCCTCGCCCATCCCCCTCCTGCATCATTAGGGACCTCTGTAACGCTCTAGCGATCAGGCTAAATTGAAATAAACCCGAGTGGACTTTACTTATCTAATCTCCTCACCGCCATGACACTTCATCCGTCTCACTAGTCTTTGGATCAGCGGCATCCAATCACAGCTTAGTGAAGAGTTTCAGCCCGCCCATATCTCCACTCTCTTTCACACATCCTGTGTGTGTGTGTGTGTGTGTGTGTGTGCCTCTTCCATGTATCAAATTTTTCAGCAGCACCAGCATGTAAGAGTAATAGTATGTAATAGCATGTAATATACTATTATGTAAGTGTGAAAATGTACAACAAGTACAAATATTTTATTATGCACGTTACCTTAAAAGTGCACATTAGCATGGAAGTGTGCAGGTAAGTACAGTATGTTCAATTATACATAAACATGCTTGTGTGATAATAAAGAAGAATGAAAGTAGGCATATATACTGTACATGCATACGGTAAGTGCTACTGTGCAAATATACACTATATGGACAAAAGTATTTGTCCAGACCTGCAATGACACTGTATCCATATACTTCAATATGGAGTCGGTCCCCAGTTGGTTGCAGCTTCCACTCTTCTTGGACGGCTGTCTACAAAATTTAGGTGAAAGTGAGCGTTTAGGAGTGTTTCTGTGGGAATTCGTGCCTGTTCATTCTGTAGAGCGTTTATGAGGTCAGGTACTAATGTTGGATGAGAAGGCCTGACTCACAATCTCCATTCCAGTCCTTCCCAAAGGTGCTCGATGGGGTTGAGGTCAGGACTCTGTGTTCGGGCCGGTCGAGTTCTTCCACACCGAACTCATCAAACCATGTCTTTATAGTCCTTGCTTCGTGCACTGGGATGGAGTCACGTTGGAATGAAAAACGGGCTTTCCCCAAACTGGTGCCATAAATTTGGAAGTATAGCATTGTCTTGGTATGGTGAAGCATTAAGATTGCTCTTCACTGGAGATAAGGGGCCTGCTTGATTGAAACACCTGAATTCAATAATTAACAGGTTTGGCCATATACTTTTGTCCATATAATGTACAAGTATTGCACATACTCAAAGTACGCTACTGTAACAAGCAAATGTCGATACAACCATGCTTGTCCAATAATATGCTAGCAATTACTTTAGCGTTCATTTATGGTAGTGTTTATATATACTAGTACATTGAAAGTGTGCTTATACTGTATGCACGTGTGGAAGGATACTAGTATTCAAGTGTGATGTGTTAGTATACGAGTATGCTAGTGTGCAGTAAAAGTATGCTTGAATGCTAGAAACTGACGGTGTGTTTTTTCTGTTTTGTATGTATATGTATATGTGTGCTACAAATATATACATTAGCATGTAAGTAGGCTTACTAAATAAGATAAAATAAAATAAAAAGGGTTTGGAATTGTGCAAGTATGCAAGTAAATCACGCTAATACATATACGTCTGTTGTAGTATACAAGTGATCAAGAATGTAATGATGTTAGTACGCATGCCTGCTAGTGTGAAAGTGTGCTAATAAACAACCATGTATGATATGAATACAGATTTTCTATAATATAATATATAATATAAACTTTTATTGACTCCAGAATGATGAATGAAAAATAAATAACTTGGAAAAACAAAAATTTTTCAAGAACTGATTAAAAAAAAAAAAAAAAAAGCTCGATAATGGTCTAGGTGTCAATCAGGTGTGCGGTGACTGACAAGCCGAGCAACCTGCTCGTCTTTTCCAGTGTGTGTGCCGGCGTATGGAGGAGGATAGTTGGAGAAAATAACCTAGTTATTATGTTGAAGAACCCTGCAGCTGTGCTTGAAAAATGCAGCTCTAGCACCTGAGTGGCATGTGTCACAGCGGGGCTGAGCCGCTTTTCCGGAGGAGGAAGGTAATGATACGGAATTGCTGCCAGGGAGCTGCTGGAATATTTCACCGACTTTGTCCGAAATGATGCAGGTTCTAAATGTCAAGCGCGAACTTTTCTGCGATTCTGATGGACTCTTTGTTTTCTCTTGAAAAGCCGGCCGAGTTCTTCACTTCCTGTCCTTGTATACGCTTATTAAACCCCCACTCTGATGCAGCATCAGAATTCATTCAGCAGGAATTCATCGCACGCAGGTGAATGCTCGAATGAGCCCCAAAGTCTGGGAGAGTCTGGCGAGTTAACGAAGGAGACAGGAGTCTCTCGCCGTCCTGTCACGCTACTGACAGAAGGTGCCTGAGGAAGGTTTTTTTTTTTTTCCTCCGTCTGCCTAAATGTGAGTGTCCCACAATGCCGTCGGCGGTGATTTACAATAGGCCGCCCGCCCGCGTGAGTCCCGGAGTCGTGCGCGGTAAATAGCTGACAGTTCTCTGGGTGTGCCGCTAAATGTCACTTTCCCCCAGAGATGCCACATGAAGGCCGTTCCTCAATGCGGCTGTCACTTTAAGTGTGGGCCATTCTTTGTGGTCGAACCTTTTGTCAGGGTGTGTATGTGTAGTGAATGTCCTTCTCAAAGAAGCATTCTTGAAGAAGAACGGCGCGGAATGAATGTGTGCCAACCTTCCAAACCTCCTTCCCTCGCTTATTCCAACTCAATCCTGATTTGATTTTAAGGAAACGAGATGGATGATCTGTAAGTCTATAATTAAAACACATTCCTCTACTGTATACTAGAAGAAAAAAAATCAAACGCATCCATCTAGAAAACACGAGCTAACATGATGATGAATCTATTTCCTATAAAGAAATCATTTCCCCCTCTCTCATACCATCGGCGCACGCTGTTCTGTACAATGTTTGTACATTTTTCACATCCTTCAGTGGATTTAGTTTAAAAATACTCAAATGTACAGAATATTGATGTGTAAGAAATGAAAGTGTAGAAAGAACTACCGTACATAGCGTGCATAATACTGAAATTTACAGAATACAGAAACATGAAGTGTGAAGTGTATGGAACACTGCATCATCATTCTGGAATATTCTTGTATGTAATAGTTAATTCTAAGGAATATAAAGGTCTATGGAATATTGAAGTGTATAGGATAATGAAGTACATCAAATATTTGTGTAGTAAAGAGAGAGGTGTAGCGAATCCCGAAGTGTAAGGAATACTATAGCGTAGTTGGCAGTAAATTATACAGAACACTGTTGTGTAGTAAACCATAAATTATACAGAACACTATAGTGGAGTGAATAGCTAAGTATAGGAAATACTCAACCAAATGGAATACTGAAGTGTACACAACAGTGAAGTATAATGAATACTCTGATGTATACAGAATATCAATGTGTATGGAATAATGAAGTGTACAGAAAACTATAGTGGGCATATTATACTGAAAAACAAACTAGGCTACATAAGTTCACAAACTACAGGAGTGTACAGAATACTGAAGTATAAGGAATACTGTAGTGTAGTGAATAGTGAACTGTACGGAATAGTGAAGTGTAAACAACATTGAAGTGTATAGATTATTGTGTATGGAATCATTATGTGTACAGAATATGGAAGTGTACAGATTAGTGAAGTGTAAGGAATACCGAAGTGTATAGAATACTGTAGTGTATGGAATATTAATGTGTACAGAATACTGAAGTGTTGTTGTTGTTGTTGTTGTTAGTCTTTCAGCTGCTTCCATCGAGCGGTCGCTACAGCGCACCATTCGATCCACACAACTTAGCACAGGTTTTACCCCGGATGCCCTTCCTGATGCAAACCTCCCATTTTACCCGGGCTTGGATGCTGGGGATTAGGAATTCAACCCGGGCTTTACTCATGGCAGGTAAGGAACCTACCATAAAGCCACCAATGCCCTCAGTATGGAATATTAAAGTGTAAAGAATAATGAAACGTACAGAATGCTGAAGTGTAAAGGATACTGAGGTGTACAGAATTATATAGTGTATGTGATACTGAAACAACTTAACAACAAAATACTGAAATGTACAGAAACCTGATGTGGTTTGCATTTACTATACTAACCCTGAATCCTGAATGTTCTCCTGTTAGAGACACAGAGTACTACCAAGGCCATAGAATCATTATTTCATACTGTCTAGTGTGGTGCGCTGATCTAGGAAGTAGGGCACTGGCTCCCAAATGGTTCCCTAATGCACATATAGTGCCCTAGGCGTTTTCTCTTACCCAGTGAAGTGCAGTTATATAGGGAGCAGCGAGCCATTTGGGATTCAACCATCCTCAACACCGCAAAGCCTAGAGTTTCGAGTTATTTCCCCTAGCTTCCCTGGAGAATCCCGGACTCTTGCTTGAAGCTGCAATTACGAATCACTCAGAGGGCCTGGGTCATCTCACACTGGTCCTAGTCAGTAATCACACACACACACACACACACACACACACACACACACACTCAAATCGCCAAATGGGATTTAGGTGAGAGGCAGCTTTCAGACAAAACCCAAACCAAATGCATGCTTAGTGGATTTCTCTGCTTTTTTTTTTTAAAGAATGAATCCGGTTGATCATTCGCAGCTTTTAGTATTCTGTAATTCTGCACCTGTCCAAAAAGAATGAAAGAAAATATTGAAGCTAATAGCAGAATTCATACTCAATTGATTTGGCAAAATATTTGATGAGTACATTTATAAGCTGTTCATATACTGTATGTAAAAAAAAAAAGTATAATGATGTCATTCTGAGCAGAGAAGTAATAAAGTGTAACATTATTCAGTGTAAAGTAGACTAAATCACGATTTATAA
The DNA here is from genome assembly GCA_030014345.1 of Clarias buthupogon. Taxonomy (NCBI): domain Eukaryota; kingdom Metazoa; phylum Chordata; class Actinopteri; order Siluriformes; family Clariidae; genus Clarias; species Clarias buthupogon. Next base: position 2,641,443 of record JAQMYK010000018.1, on the reverse strand, counting down.
ATAAAAACATATGAAGTTTCCCTCCTACTTTACTTCCTGTTTCCTGCTTCCTGTTTTCTACTTCCTGGATTTTGAAAGTCCATGCATTTGTAATGTTTTCAAACTGAATACTCTGTTTTTCTTTCCCACCACATCCGAGTATAAATGTGTCTCTCCACCTAAGAACCTTGTCAACATTTAATGTGTATTCTTTACGAAAGCTGATTGGTGACGCCTTTACACATGAGAAATCTAAAACATCACAAGACGCGTTTGAGACACGTCTACTGGTGGTTTACAGCTTCAGAGGCGAGGAAAACAAAAACGCGAAGAGGTTACGGGTGAGTCACGTGACGGTCGGATGTGGTGTCACGGTGGTGGAGATAAGGGCCAGTGCTCTGGGTTTGCTGTGAAAATCATCAAGGATGGCAGGAAGAAGTGCTGAGGTTTGGGGTGAGGGTGTTAAAAAAACACTGGATGGCAAGCTTCCTTTCTCACACACACACACACACACACACACACAACCTAGATTAGCAGGCCATGATGAAGCACTCGTTTCTTTTGCACCCTAGTGACTCTAGCTTAATGTTTTCGATTCTGCTGATTGATTGAATGGATGTGAGTTTAGCAGCAAATACATCATATTGCATGTGAAACCTTGTGTATTTTATCCATGCATCAAGTTTTCTTACAAAATATGCGATACGTTCCAAACACTGAATTGGATCCATTGAGACCTTTGATTTGAACTTCGATTCAAACTTTGATTTGAGCATCGAAACCCTAAGCATTGAGCTTAAACCCTGGCTTTGAAGAAACTCAAATCCTTTGCTAATTAAAGATCTCAAAGATTTACTGTTGATCTGTTTAGGTGCCTAAACAAGCTCGTTCGTGCATGACTTCCAATTTATCCATTGATAATTTATCTCACTTGGGACTCCCCCGAATGCTGTTTGGGATTTACCTTATTTATTTCTGAAACTGAGAGCCCCATCTGGGGGAGAAGGCAACCATTTCAGAGCTCCCAAACGAGCTCCTATCAGCATCACTGAGAGCTTATCAATCACTCGGAGACCTGGCGGAGCGAGATTTATGGGTTCGGTCAGCCAGAGGAAGGAGTGTTCGAGGAGGCAGGAGGTTTATAATAATAAAGAGGAAGAATGCACCAAAGAGTGAGTAATAAAAAATGGATCGGGTAGTGATGCGCATGAGGTAAAAGGGTCGTTTGATTTAAGTCATTCGAAGTAGATTTGATTTCATATGCAATGAACGATGTTGCCATTAATCTACCATGTAGTCATGCATAAAAGTGGAAAAAAAACAATATGCTTTGAAGAAATGAAAAACAATGTCAAGTTGTTGCAGGAAATCTAACGACTGACCTGGTAGTAAGTTACCATGCTGGATTTCTGCTTATACATAATAACACCACAGAACATGTCAGTTCCTGTTATAGCAGCTATAAACACAGCTGTTGCTAAGCACAGGCACTGGCGTCCATAAATGTTACACAAACACCTTTCTCACAGACAACCACTCTGCTATCACTGTAACTATAATAACGAGGGCCGTTCAAGTCAATCCAGGACTTTTAATTGTGCAGAACACAATTCTGAGAGTAAAAACTCCCTTTATTTCTCTATATAATCTCCTGCTACACTAATGCACTTATCCCAGTGTTTCTCTAGTGCTTGGATACCATCAAGGTAGGTCTGAGCTGTGATCGGTTCCTTTAAGTTCCTTTAACTCTCACCGCAAATTAGCAGGAAGCTTGCTCACCTTACGGAAATTAAGGTGTTGGTAAATGATCGCGTGTACCCACAGATAGACGTGTCTCTTCCGTAAGTTATCCATTGCTTTTTCATGATCAGGCGTTCCATTCTCTGAATGCTCACATGAATTAATGCAGCAGGCTCCGAGCCACTCCGATCATCATTCACGGCCTGCTTTAAAACGTCTCATCACCGTACTCTGGTCGAAGTCTTCTGTAAACGTCAATCAGTTTTACTACTTCATTCTTCTGCTCCATGGATGACTTGAACAGCCCTCATATAACTACCAAAGGCAAGCCCATCTGTTCTCATCCCAAACAAAAGCCATTGTTGAAAAACAGACAATGCTGGCCATGATAGAAAGGCACCAGAACTCCCAGTACAAAACAACACACCACTCATGCCTCCCAGTAGGCAAAAGGCCCAAAGCTGGCGACCCACAGTATGCAAGTAAGTTCAATCCAAGGAGGCTCCACCCAGCATCCAAAAGCACCCAAAGGATATGGCACAAAGGCCCCATTGCCAGACATCACAACACATATCCAGAGGCCAAACGGAGCCACAATCTGAAGGGCCTGAGCCGGACATATATATATATATATATTCAAAATTCTGTTGAATTTATAACAACAGTTTGTGTGTGTGTGTATATATATATATATATATATAAAAACAATTATTATCTTTATTATAAATTTAACAGCATTTTGATATAAAAAGAAAAAAGAATAGAGACCTTATAAAGTTTATAATAGTCTTTATAAAGACTATTTTAAAATTGTGATATTCCTTCATGATTAAAATGACTAACACCTAAAATAATCATGTTTACCTTCTAAAGTTATACTGATTAATATTTGTAAAAAATATATATATATTTACACGGTATGTAAGATATTTGATACCTCACTTACTCACTAGATCTCTCATCCTGTTTAGGGTCACAGGAAGCCTGGAGCTTATCTCAGGGGTCTCGGGCCATGAGGCGGGGTACACTACACCCTGGACCGGGTGCCAGTCTGAGCTCATGCTTAATTTAACAATATGTGGGAGCCAATTTTAAAATCATGTTTCCAAATGCACAACAGAAAACCCCCATAGAGGCCCAAAGAAGAACGCTAAAAGAATTATACATTCAAAGTGACATTTTAGAGACAATACATCAGCGCAACACGTTGCCCAGTCGGGTGATGTGTGATTATACATCTATAGAGTTTTGTAATACAGTAGAATTACATTTCTAAGACTCCCACAGGCACCAGATCTAAGCCAATGTTTTTATTTTTTTTCAAGCTGTGATTAAAAAGGTCGTTTTTTCTGAATAACAAACGTATGATTGCTTCCAGATTGCCTCGTGTTGTGTGCACAGTTTTGGCTGGAGATCCTCTTTTGCCCAGTGGCTCCAAATCTCCACTCTTGGACTAAAAATTCTTGCGGACCCAGAAGACTTGCAGCTTTAAATATGCATGAGTGTTGCAGTGAAGTTTCAGATAAAGGGATTGCATCAGTATGAGCTCATTCTGTCTGGCCTTTGGCTGTCCCTTGGCCTGCACATCACGAGGGATGCTGGTCTATACAGTTTCTTAAATTTGCATCGTGAAGTCCCCCAAGATTCCAGCTGTCATTTTGTTTTGTTTCTTTTTTTAACCCCTTCAAGTTTGTCGAATGGAACAAGTTAGTATGCATGTTTAGTTTGTACACATATTTCAGTGAGCTCTAAATAAAGTCGGTCAGCGTAGGTGTGTTTGGTGTCTGAGGTGTGTCCAGGATGGATGGACAGATCATATATCTAAAATCCAACCCAGCTGGTTGATGAGTCTTTATAGAAAACTGTAAACTGCACTTGCTGTTGCACACACACACACACACACACACACACACACACACACACACACACACACACACTCAAAGTATTTCAACCTAGTTCGCCCACTTGCATGTTAATTTGAGGTGGAAGGAAACCGAAGAACCAGGAGGAATCCCATACAGAACTAGTGATCAGGACACAACCACTGTGCTGTGCCTCAGATCATCTCAGCAGGCATGAGCTTGTACGCACTTCCATTCTTTATTGTTCATCATGACCTCATGATCATTAACGTCCACCTTTTTAGTATTGCATATAGAGTAGGAATAAATTCATTATCCTTGTGCTCGATGCAAAGTGAAGATTACGTCTGCCCGCTCTCCATGGACTAGCTTCTCTATGAGCTGACCTCTTTATGCTGGTCAGGCTTCCTCAGCGTCCTTCTGCTTTGCATTATTCACAATGGACCAGCCATGGCAGCCCGTCTCTCCACGGTCCCCTCACACGTCCATTCAAGACTCCTCAACAGTGCACACATTCTCCTGGCTCACATACAAAGAGCCTCATGCACATGTGTATTTCCCAGGTCCCTGACAGTATTAAATATTAATGTTGGTATAATTTCCGAGGCTCCCAAGGAGCTGAGGAATGCAGGCCCCGCAGTCATTGGTGAGATGTGTGTTTTTCCCAGTGGCAAGACGATTGTCGAAATCAATTTGGAATTGAGTAAGGAAACAGCTCTGTGTTTAAAAGGCTTATGACTTTATTCAGGCAAAGGGAAATGCATGTATATGTGTTCCAATTTGGATAAACAGCATGCTAAAAAAAAAAAAGGAAGAAGGAGGTATAGAGGGTACGCTTTAGGGTATGTTATTGCACCAAAATTTCTAGCTTGTATACTTCTCACTGAAATGAACCCGGCAAAACTACCATGAGAGTTTTACACACACGACTCCTAATTTTCACTAGTTGACCAGTAGTTATAAAAAATATCTCTATCATAGTTAAAGCAAAAAAACCTGTTGTTTTTGACATCACTTTTTTTAGACTGTTTAATTTGCGAGAACGTGCCAAAGCTCACTTTAATTAACAGCCGTACATAGACTACAAAATGATTTGAGAAATGTTCTCTAGAAGCAGGCTTCAGAGGTATTTACAAGCATGAATTGTGACAGCTCGACGATTGCATAAAATGCCTAGTTAAAATTTTGCTAATTTTACACTTGGTGGCATTTCTGTGACATTTTCTACGAATTCAGGTACTGCAAAATACTGTAAAAGATGAACAGCAGTCTACTCTCATCTAAACACAATGTATAAAGTGTTTATATAAACTTTCACTGGACAATGAGCGACTTGTTTGTCATATCGATCCATCCAGGAACCTCTGCAGTCCAACTAGGGACCGTGGAGGCCATTGGTGACCACTGTATTTATTCCCAGTTTGGAACCCATGGTAGGACCTCCAGTCAACATTCACACACTACGGGCACTTTGGGAACCCCAATTAGCCTAATCTGCTTGTCGGAGGAAACCGGAGTACCCGGAGGAAACCCATCAAACACGGGGAGAACATGCAAACTCCATGCACACAGACCACAAGGTGAGATTTGAACCCGCACCCTGGAGGTGGAACGCGACAGTGCTAACCGCTACGCCTCCATGTCGCTTGTTCCTCATATGGCTACCGTAAAAGTCATTGATATATTTGTATTCGTGCTCAGAAGATGTTTGTGCTAACTCATGGTCCATCCTCAGATAAGACAGCATGCTCAAAGTTATAGTTAAGCAAAATCACCCAGCAAGCAATTCATAATTGATATGGCTTTTACACAACACTTCCACAAACACCATTTATTATCAACAGATTATGATTTGTTTCTCCAGGTATTTTGCTCCACCAAAACATATCCTTCCACGCCTGGCGGAACTAACCAACTGCCACTGGTAGAGCTGGCGACCGACAGTTAGTGTAATTAACGAGGGGTGAAAGTCGATTTCAATTCTTCCCGGTACTATGTAGCCAAAATTTGAGGACAATAAACCATGGAGGCGGTGGACAGTCCTGTAAATCTCATACATTCATCTTTATATTTCTACTTATTCTGCTTTAAATATTATCTCTGTTAAGTAATGGGGTTAAATCCCAAATAGTGTTAAATGGAAAGCTAATGCCCTACGTACGGTGTACAATCCCTTGTTCTACACATCGAGTAGTAGTAACCCCTTGAACTTTGTAGATGTCAATAAAAGAACACTGTAAAAGTGATTACTGCAGAGATGGTGTGTTGTTTAAGACGAAATAACGTTATTTACGTCAGTACTGCGGACCGTACAGACCCACCCTCACCCCACAGTCAGTGTAATTAACCACTGGACAACACCTGGGACACAGAGTGATATGTATAGCAGTGATGTTCTTGTCCATTATTATCACTTGTAGAATGAGTCTCGTCCAATCGGATTGCTCGTCAGAAATAGCTGTTGTATAATACACGAGGTGCAACCCAACTGAAATGCTTTCCAAAATCCTCGCAGTTTGAAGCTACTATCCGTCTTGCTGATTTGTGCTAACAGTTTTAGCGCTGTCTCGATGACTGTGTTTATGGTATGTTTGGTGCAACCTGTGCTCAGACTTTTCCGCACATTTATTCTCCATTTCGCCCACTGTCATTCATGTGCTGAGCACCGAGAACCACTTTTACATCAAAGCCTCGTGTGCCTCCTTTGTCCCAACATCCTTTTGATTTTCTGGTTTACTCTCTTTTGCACACTCTCTCTTATTTTTTTTTCCCCAACCATCCTTGCCCCCATCTTTCGCGGTCACCTGGCATCCAACGGAGAGCCGAGTTCTCCACCCGAGGCCGTCGTGCCACAGAATTACATTGCTGTTCCGCGTTATTAGATGTGACACTCCAGTGAGATAATGGAGGCTTTCTTCATCCCCATTTGAAACCCTAATCGCATTTCTTTGATTAATAGGCGCTGATCTGCATATCAAGGGCCCTTGTTAATTTACTCCAGCGCAAATCCCCCACCCCTTCTTTACGATGCGCTTTTGAAACAGATGAAGGGGAGAATAAGAATGATATACATATCTGTTCTCCTCATCTCCTCCCTCCTGTGCGTGCTGGGACGAGGCATCTAAATGCAAAGGCTGGAGGTGGAGGATGGTCATGGTGTGATGAAGCTTCTGTCTGATGAGGTCCGATTGGAGACGTATAACACTTTTTTGTACATCCGAGATGGTGCATGCAATGGAGCTGCCTCTTGAATATTTGAATATCTGTAGTAAAGTAAAAAAAAAAAAAAAAAAAGTAAACATTTACCTAAATAGTGCCGTAGTGTATTTTCATATAACCAGCAAAAATGCCTTCCTAGCCCCCTCATGATACAATTCTGCAGTGCATTGCACAATAATTCCGCTGACTTGGTTTATTCCAAGTTTGTTCTCTACTCCCTTTCACTGTAGGTGGAGGGTTTTTAGCGTACTCATCATTCCAGACCAAGACCCTCACAGTGACCTTTCTGGCTCGATGGAGCCAGTCAGGCCACAGGAAACCCAAATCTACACCAAGCTCTGCCAGGGTTGGTAATAATACTCGGTTTAGGGTACGCATATGGAGGCAGTGCTCCCGGTGACAGATGTCTGTTCGACTATTTTAGCGTCAAACCCTTGACATGTGAGGAATGCGTTATTCAAATGTGATAAGGGGTTTCTGAGCCAGCGACGTGGCAACTGTGACCACATACGGATACTTGGCTCACTAGTGGAACGGTCAGAACGAGAGTATTTATGGGAAGCCGGAGAGACATTTTCATTCCCCAGTCTGAGACGAAGAGGAGGTGTGCAGTGATTAGTTCTCTCCTGCTCAAATCATAACTCCTTCGTCTTGGTTTCACACCCCGTCGTCCGTGAAGATGGTCCATGGAATTTGTAGAAGAACTAGCGGAAGCGGCCAAACTGTCTCTCAAATAAGGCATCAAGAAGACTCGCTTGACTCCTACAAAAGGGCTCATCTATGTTCTACCATAACATTAGAGCATGATCAGCAGCATTAGGATTAGTATTGCTGTATTCTGGACAGCCTTCGTAAACTGAATATTTACAAAGGACTAGAACTAGAACTGTTTATCAAACTTTCAATGCGAATGTCATACAGGGAGACGGACAAAACATGGTGTTGGTGTTAAAAAGTCTCACCTAGGTGAAAAAGGGAATTTTCAGATAGGATCATATAACACCAGTTTGCATATTGCTTAATGCTGCTTATCTCCTAATTACAGTGGACAAGAACAGCAAAACAAAATAACAAAACCGAAAACACAACAACATATCCAGAAATAATAAAAAGCAAATAAGAAAATTGTGACGAGCCATCTGTCATTCAAGACATACAAGAAGTACTGCAGCCTCATGGCATTTTAATTTCTATGAGGCTGCGGTACTTCCTGTTTATTTTGAATGATAGATGTCTCATCCAATCAGCAGTAAGAATCAACAAATCAAAAAAGTTAGGTGTGGTTTGCGAATGAAATTCTTACCGCTGATTTTGAGTGTCAGATGTCTCGTCCAATCCAGGTTTGACTGAATTGTCGATGTGTTTCCTCATTTGGTATTTTGTTTCTGGATATGTTGTTGTGTTTTCCGACTTACGTTGTTTTTCAGTTTTGTTATTTAATTTTTTCGGTTTCGTTATTTTGTTTTGCGCTCCTCTGCCACCGTACCCGATTCATGCTTTGTTATTGTGAATACGCATACACATTTATATATTTATCAGATAAAAAGAAACACATTTGTTACATATAGTTTCATGCCCTTTTATGTAGTGTCTGTAACTTTTCTGAATTTAAATCTTTCAATGATCTTAATTGTCATTCAGATGAAACTTGGCCAATTTTTAAGATATTGCGACATGAATTTGACATGGTTACGGACACTACAGATTTTGGGGGGAAAATCCTTAATTTTGCATGAAATGCTTTAATTTAAGCAACAATTCTTACAGGTCATATGCTTCTAGAAGCTTCCACCAATTTTAGTGTCAGTACTCATAAAGAAATATAAATAATTAGCATTTTAAATGATTGTTGTCTGAAGCGAAATGGTCAGTTTGGGGGCATATATAAAATCATCTCTCCAAAAAGGCTGAAGTTAGCAACTTGAAATTTTTAGGGAAGCGAGTACTGTGGCCGATGAAGATTAAATGTCAGGTCTTATCTAACTGTCTTATCAAACAAAGTAGCATATCTATAACCAGCGTAATACAGAGCAGGATAAACCTGTGCTAAGCCGTTGTTCTTTCAGGAAGGTTGCTTGATCAATTGACTCAGGTGTGTTCTCTGAGCACCATTTCGTCCCCACAAAGGCCCTTTGTGACAAAGATTAGGGGCCGCAAAGTTAACTGGATGTGATAAGGAGATCCCTATCTCGCCCAATCAGCTAACAAGGCATTGTTCTTTCAATCAGTAAAGCTGTTAACAGATGTTACCTTTAAATGATGTCTCTCAGTCTGTCCCTCATATACACACACACACACACACACACGTGATGTTAATACCCGGCTCATAGCCAGAGGCTCAGTAAGTTAATTAACCAGCTCATTTCCAGAACACCTCTGAGGAACTTAGAAGCTAATTTATGGGTTAATTAATACGACGGGCTAAAGGTAAACATCATAAGAATCAATTTACTCATGCCGACAGCACCGGGGGATACGAGACTACCTGCTCCTCCGCAGATGGAACAAGGGACGGGGCCTGAAGTGGAAGATCGTTCGGAATTAGCGGAGGGTTGGCTCGGTTGGCAGCCGCCTAGGCAGCGCAATCACAGCTTTGTCAGAACGAACAATTAAAATCTTATGCAGGCAGCGATGCTCGGGCAAAGTGGCCGTTTTCTCAGGGAGGAAGGGAAAAAAAACCTGTCATCATCAGGAGGACAGGTGCCAAAGTCCAGGTGTGGCAGATGGTCGTCCTGTGTAATGCCAAGAAATGCCTGTCTGTCTGAGATTAAACATCAATAGAGGCAAAATTAGCTGGAAAAAAAAAAAAAACGGGGCCCAACGTTTGAGAAGATAAACAAGCTGATTTGTTGTCTTCTTGCTTGCAGAGAAGATGGCAGTGTTGGTGTTTTTCTTCCAACATCTGAAAGAGATCCGTTTCGGTGATGAACTACAGGGCTCCAGAATTGTGATTACAATCATGCCGACTAAATCACTTTGCAGTCAAGAGAAAATAACCTGCCTAAGATAATGAACGGGTGAGTCTTTGGCTTGATTGGCACTCCGAGTATGAATAACCTGGAATTATTCGTAATAACCATGGTAACCGTGCGGTAATTGCCAGAAAATTCTCCCGTCTCAGAGCCGTGGTCGGAAGGGGTAGAAGAGAGGAAGAAATTAGTCCTTGCATGCAGTTAAACCTCCATTAATTGTACACAGTGTGTGTGTGCGTGTGTGTGTGTTTTTATGTCACAAAGGACAGCACTGCTTCCAACTCTCAGGGGTTCTTTCTTTCGGCCCAGAATGAAGGCAATTAGCATTTAGGCTCGTGAAATGTTTTCCGTACTCTCGCGGAATACAATTCAGATCCCGACTAATCCATAGATAAAAGCTGTGGAAATTATGTAAAATGTCGACGTTTAAGTCTTCACACATGAAAGCCCTTTCTTTCTATTTTTCTTTCTAATAATAAAAAGACGCACAGCGTTGCTGCAATTTTGGCCGCTCAATCAGCCGTGGGTAGAGGACACACAGCGTTCGTGAAATCTTGTCTCGCTGAATAAGCAGATGGCCAAGAGGAAAATCTACACGCCAGAAGAGGCCCGGTTGTTATACAATAGCGACGGCTCAACCTGAAAGCGCCATGTGAGCAGCGCCGTATGAGAGTGTAACACACACTCCGCGGTGTAGATCTAATTTCCGAACTCAGGTGGACCTTTTCCTGGAAGCGCGCGCCTCCCTTCGACTGCATGCCGAGCGCAAAGGGAGGTGAAGGAATCTCGCGATTAATAAAGATACCATGCAAATAAGCATTCCCTTCCCTCGGTATGGGATTTGAGGCGAAGGAGAATGGAAGGCATGTTCTGAGTGGGAGCGACGGAAGAATGAACGATAAAGAGAGCGAAATGTTCCACAAAAGTTCCTGCTGGCTTGCTCTAAACCTCTCGGACGTCATGATCTTTCGGGTCACTCAAATTGTTCACGAGGCCAATGGAGAACAAGCCTGAGGCTAATATTACTGATGTCGTGGATGGGGCCCAGGGTCTGAGCCGAGGCCCTGCAGGAGCCCTGCTTCTCTCCAGGGGACAGTGCAGGCTTTTGTTCTCCTCTCATGCCTGGCATTCCCCACGCAGACCGGCCTCGGAGGAAGCCCGCTTCGAAGCCAAGGCATATGAGCCTTTTCTACTCTGCAAAATCCAGCCCCTGGGCACAGCCCATTCGGACCAAGTGCTCTTAGATCTCTTTAATTAAATACCACCGGAGAAAGACAATGGAAGCAATTCAAGGTGGCTAGAAGGTGCTACCATCGTGGCTGGAAGGAGAACAGAATGATAGGCTGTCACTGTAGTCAGTGTTCAGGCAATACTTTCACATCGATAACTTCACCCATGAGGAACAGTTTTGTCCTGCCGTTGATTCTCCAACTCAATCTAAAGTACTTGACTGTTAACTGATGGGTGTGGTCTGCACAATGCCGTGCTGAGCGTGAAGATACAACAGTTACTTGTATGTTCACGAGCACTGTGGGGAACGTTACTTTTTAAAGTAACTAATTTTATTACAAAATTACTGTCTTTAAAAAGTAATCAGTTAATTACAGCATTACTTTCTGATAAAACTAACTAGTTCAAGAACTTTTACATTGCAGAAAATGAAAACTCCTTTGTGATACCTCATGCATGTTGTCTTAGTCAAGACCTTTATAATTATTCTACCATCATCACTCAGCGAAGTTTGGCCCATAATCTGTTAACTACTAATACCCCTATCTCACCTATGCGGTTTCACGCAGTGGCCGTACGTACGGTTCATCATGATTACTGTATGTTTCCATCTTTCCATGCGTCGGTCCTTGCATAGTCAAACCGCATAGGTGAGACAGGGGTATAACAGCATGAATAACAGAGGGGGGCGGGTTATCAGGGGCGGGGCTTGTAGGACGACTTTCACAAAATACACACTAATGGATTGGGAATGACTGCTGTCTGGCTCACGGATTACACAAATTGTCTGAATAACAGATTACATTTTTTAAAAAATAACTAAATAACTGAGTACTTGCGGACCTAACACATTAATTTACTTGTTACACCAAAAAAGTAATCGGAGTATTTTGTAACACGTTACACCCAACTGTTCACGAGTAATCCGATTGGACGAGAGGCATTCCATGACTGATGATAATAGACAGTAACAGCACTGGGACGTTTTAGTATGTGCATCACTCGGCAATGCAGGTGTTCAAATAACCACTGCCCGCCAAATTTCATTTAAAAACCAGAAAACACATCTGATCAGGTGAAGTCATCTTAAACAACACTTTGTCTAAGTTTTGAATTCTCTGTTTTGAATCGCCTCTGAACGATCTGTGTTGTTTTGTTTTTACGCCTACTGTATGCTGAGCTACAAAGTTAAATAATCTATAAAACAAGGTTGTGTCCTAAGTCCATCTGTTATATCTAAACAATGGCACTACTTAGTGTGTGAAACACTAGGGTGTGTAGAGATTGTACACCCTACATAGTGCACTAGCTTTCCATTTAACACTATTTGGGATTCAATGCAGAACCCGGAGTTAATAGAGCTGATATTCTAAAATGAAATAAGCGGAAATATAAAGAGAAGCTTATTAGATTTACAAAACTGCGCACCAACTGCATGGTTTATTCTCCTCTATTCTACACCGTTTAACTATACAGTATGTATGAGTGGGCGTGTCCCAGGTGTTGTCCAGTGGTTAATGACACTAACTGTGGGTCTCAGCGTGGGTGAGAGTAGGTCTGTACGGTCCGCAGTACTGAGGAGAGAGCAGCTGTCTGACAAAACCCACATTCACAACCGGTCACAGGAGCACTTTCAGCAAGAACACACATCTGAAAACGTTGTCGTCTTAAACAACACGCCGTCTCTGCAGTAATCACTTCTAAGCTGTTCCGAATCTCATCTGAACTATCAGTGTTCTTTTATTTACAACTACAAAGCTAACTAGCTTCTAACGTAAGGCTAAATCCCAAATCCCTGATCAAGGTATGTGTGAGACAAGGGATTGTACACCTTACATAGTGCACTAGCTTTCCATTTAATCCTATTTGAAATTCAACCCCAGAACCTGGACATTAACAAAACTGAGTAAATGGAACTATAGCGAGAAACTTATGAGGTCTTCAGGATTGTCCACCACCTCCATTGTTTATTCTCCTCACCTTTTGGCTATATAGAACCGGGAAGAATTTAAACTACTTCAATCAATGTTAATAACACTAATTGTCAGTCGCTAATTGTTGTTCGCCAGGTCCACCACTCGCGGTTAGTTAGTTCCGCCATTCGTGGAAGGATACAGTGGTATATCTCATCATAGGTATACCTCAACTATGAGAGACAAAATAAGAAAAAAAAATCCAGAAAATCACATTATAGGATTTCTTATTAATTAATTGGTAAATACCTCTGTAAAGTAAGTATTTGGTCACCTACAAAGTATTTGGTCACCTACACCTACCCGTTACCTGAATTACTGGCATCTGTTATCAGTATAAAAGACACCTGTCCACAACTTCAAACAGTCACACGCAAAACTCCACTATGGCCAAGACCAAAGGCTACCTTCAATAACACACTGCGCCGCCAGGGACTCAAATCCTGCAGTGCCAGACGTGTCCCCCTGCTTAAGCCAGTACATGCCCAGGCCCGTCTGAAGTTTGCTAGAGAGCATTTGGATGATCCAGAAGAGGATTGGGAGAATGTCACATGGTCAGATGAAACCAAAATAGAACTTCGTGTTTGGAGGAGAAAGAATGCTGAGTTGCATCCAGAGAACACCATACCTACTGTGAAGCATAGGGGTGGAAACATCATGGAGGAGATCTGCATGGTGGAATGGGCCAAAATGCCAGCAACAGTGTGTGAAAACCTTGTGAAGACTTACAGAAAATGTTTGACCTCTGTCATTGTCAACAAAGGGTATATAACAAAGTATTGAGATAAAGTTATAATTAGCAAATAAATTCTTTTAAAATCCTACAATGTGATTTTCTTGATTTTTTAAAATTCTTTTGTCTCTCATAGTTAAGGTATACCTATGATGAAAATTACAGGCCTCTTCTCATCTTTTTAAGAAGTACACACCAATTGTGTATGCACAATTGGTGGCTGACTGAATCCTTTTTTACCCCACTGTATGTGTTGGCGGAGGAAAATAACTGGTTAAATGAAGAAACAAATCACAATCTGTTGCTGTTTGCGGAACTGCGGTTGTTTGTGGTTGTATAAAAGCAATATCACACTCGAGGTTGTGCTGTTGTGCTGAATATCAGCATGACTGTGGTGCCTATGACCAGCACTCCCTCTCGTGTGATATTTCTTAAATATAATATGGATCATACTGTATACTCTGGCCTTGACCAATTCAACATCAATGGAAGATGTTGGAGTGAACACCATTAAAACACCAACAATGTCTTTTAGAAGAAAGTCTCCTCACCGCTCTGTTGCAGCATTTTAAAGCTGTTCTCATGTCTCATAGTCATCCGGCGCCTTACTAATAATACGGTAAGAAGTACTCTAAGGCGAAATAATAATGCTGTTTTCTGACATGAACCAACCAAAGATCCACTAACATGAAAGAAAGTGAAGAGTCTCAATATGGAGTCGATGAACCTTTTCGTTGCCTTCTGTCTCCATAACAGGCCTGCAGCCTGTGTGTGATTGGCCCAGCTGGAAAAAAAAATTGGAGCAGACATTTCATGACTGGATGTGCGCTCCCTACAGAGGATTTGTTTAATGGAAATTTGGTGTAGGGAATATTCCCCCAAGGTCCAAAGAGCTGGAGCAAATCACAGGGATGTGTGGAGTAAATGTGTGATTTTACCCACCGCTGGTACACTATGCCTCTACCAAAACCAAAAGCTCATAACACACAACACACACACACACACACACACACATATGAACATACTTCCTGTCTGTGCTTTAGCTGATATTTCAGGCCCTTTTCAGCTTTACAGTAGGTGATAATATTATATGCTCTAAATGTAGCCATATTGGTTTGCCCCATTGCAAAAGCAGATACAAGAGTTTAACCCCCTGCATCAAAACATGGTGCATGATCTCTTTTTCTTCGATTTCATCACAGTTTCACATCTCAGCATCCAGCAGCAGAACAAACGCTCAGGATGAGGCAGTTAAGAGGGGACGAAAGACGAAGACCGTGAAAGGGTGAACGAGGGAAAAACGTCCGACGTGGATGCCAACGAGCTCTGACAGCTCGACAGAGGATGGAGGAAGGAGCTTATTTCATGGCTGATTTGTTTTAATATCTGGTGCAACGGCGGGAGAGCGAGCACGGGGCAAGATGGAGAGAAAGAACGAGAGGAGGAGGGTGACAAAAGGGTCAAGATGAAAACAAGAAAGATAAGGTTGTGAACAGTGGAGATGGCGACGATCTGAAGGGACAAGTTAGAGGGGAGAGAAAAGGAAAGATGCTGTGATAGAAAGAAAGAAAGAAAGCAGAGTTCCTCTTTTTAGCGTTGTCTCCGTTTTGTCATCCAAGAAGAACAAAGCGGCAAAAGTACAAAACATGACAAAACATCTGTCACAGGCTTCAAAAAGCATGTCTCACTTCTTTTCTCACGAGAGAGCCCAAGGGAGGAATTCAGATTTGACAGTGACAGGAAAACGGAGTGCGCCACGTTTCCTGAACTTTCAGAAGGCATCTGAGATGTGCAGCTCAAACGATCCATTCCGGGAGAGATGTTCAGCTACGACAGATATCATTTTAAACTTTTTTTTCCTGCATAATATTGTACAGTATAACAAATTTATCCCTGTCTTTACTTTACTCCTTTTTGTGTGTACTCCTAAGTGGCACACACAACGAGGCATGCAAAGCTGAAATTTTAGTCAGATTGGGTTCTTTCCCATTTCTAAGCCAATATAAGATGTAAGACAATCTATAACAAAGACGGAGACAGTATACTGTGTAGATTATAATACACCTTCTGAGTGCATTGCTTTGATGCTCAGTGCATGAGCAATAGGTGAAACAGGTTCATGATGTTGACCCGAGTTTGCTTTTATGTTTAATTGAGCTATTTGGAAGTGCGTCTTTCTTTTTTCTGTGCCACGGCGTAGTGCATGGTAACAGAAAGCAAAATTCGACGCTTGAATCTCCTTCAAAAACAAAGAGGCAGGCCTTTTTTCCCCCACCAATCCAAGCGCTGTCCGTGTCACAGGCCTGTGTGCAAATTGATGGTGTCATTATCAGTGCAGTGATGCCACTTATTACTCATGTCAAAGTGACAGCTGGTCGCTATGGCACCTGCTGCGCCACTCGGTGCCAAGTTATTATTCGGGATGATTAGTGACATCATTCTTTCGGCTCTGCATTCACAGCAAGGCGGCAAGTAGTGGAGACAAAAAAATCTGATCCAAACCTGAATTTATCCGGGAATTTTACAATATAGGGTTAAATCTGTAGAGCCATAAATAATTCGGCAGTTTGTTTGACTGGAGGAGCCTTTAAATCTTTAAACATCAGAGTAAAACATGCAAGTTAGGAACTGTAACTTGTATTAATATGAAAAGCCATTTTTTCCTATAAACATACCACCATTTACATGTTTTTGGCCAAAACATGGTATTGGTGCTAAAAGGTGTATAAAGTGAATTTTGTGGAAAAGTGATAGGATCATATAACAAGATTCTTCATAATACTTAATGCTTATTATCTCCCATATCTTGGCCAATTTAGATTTTACACGAAAAGACATAAACCTGAAAAAGTATATTATTCTAAAATGTTCAATTATTACGATATTGCAATATGAAATTTACACGGTTATGGACACTAAAAATTATTTTGGGAAAAAAATTTGCACTGAATAATTTAATTAACAATTTTTACAGGCCATATGATTATTGTTTGAATCGAGACAGTATAACACTAAAAATGATATAAAAACTCATATAAAAACATCTCTCCAAAATGGCTGAAGTTAGCAACTTGAAATTTTTAGGAAAGCAAGATCGGTCACTTCCATGTTACATAAACTACAGATGTTGCTTCTTTGGCACACACATTTTCTGTATTATATGTATAACAAAAGAAATTACATGTAGAAGCCATTTTAAAAGAATAACTGCAACAATGGAGTTTAAAATATGTCAAGGTCTTTCATGCATTTTTTTATGAATGTTATATACGGTATTAGCTAGGTCATGTTACGAATCTTTATGGCAGATACCGTAGTGGCGCTAAGTTGCATGATGCTTAGGAGTTCATAAGTAGCACAATTGTGACAGTTATTGCAGGTCTGCCTGTAGGGATCATACATCCTCATAGCATAGCTTAGAGCTAAGTAATTATCATTATGTACCAAATTGTTAATAGTGCTTTTACGTAGCAACACCATATTGTGCCTTAGCTTTACCTTAGCGCTGCATAAGCTACGCTTCAGCTAATGATCTCAGAGCATGTCGGAGGCACATAAAAAAATTTTTTTAAACCATAATGATTTGTAGCAAAAAATCGTGAAAGTATAATACAGTTGCGAGGTGCTACTTTGGGAGCTTTAAGCTAGTCAGTGCAGTGGGGGAAAAAATTGTGAATTAGTCAGCAAAGAAAGGCTAAATGTACATATTGGAGCATAAGTATGTTTATTACAAACCTACAAAAGTAGATTTATTGCACCTAATTTATTTAATTTCATCACTGGTAAAGTGAGTTTTTTTGTGCTGGCAAGTCACACAAGCAGTTAAAAAAAGAACAAAAAAACATTTGATTTTACATCAAAGGCAAGTAACTTTCTTATCCTCAAAGTTGAACTTTTAATCTTTTAAGTCTAATCTTTAAACTTTCAATTTGAATCTTATTCCATCTGATTGTAATAAATCTAATCTAGAGAGCAGCACCTTTTCTTTAAAAAAATTTTAATGGTGAGAACAACTTAATAAGAGAAATACACTAACAGTCAAAAGTTTGTACACCCCTTTTTATTCTACTGTCTTTCCTGTTAATTCTTTCTACACTGTAAAACAACTCGTCCAAAATATACAATAACCTCCTTTGAACAGTTGATATTGAGATGTGTCTGCTATTTATACTTGCTTTCCTGGGAAGGTCTTCATGAGAGCCAGTTTCATCATGGGTTTTGCAAATGCACTTGACAATACTGTTCTTGCAAGACTTGTTACTTAATTACCCAATGTCATATGTGTTAGTTCATAGTTTTGAAATCTCCAGTATTGCTCTGGAATGTAGGAAATAAATCACTAAAGAAAAAACATCAAATTAGAAGGTGTGTACAGACATTTGACTGGTGCTATATATATATATACAGTCGTGGCCAAAAGTTTTGAGAATGACACAAATATTAGTTTTCACAAAGTTTGCTGCTAAACTGCTTTTAGA
>JAQMYK010000018.1:2611621-2622956 GCA_030014345.1 Clarias buthupogon | reverse complement strand
ATATAAAACACAAGAGTTAGAAAATGTTCACAATGTTACATTCTGACATTTAACATCAAAATTATTCGGATGTAAGTTCATATAAAATTATGAAAAAAAAAAAAACATTTTCATCACCAAAAGTCAGACATTATATAGTTTGTTATATATTATAGACGGCACGGTGGCGTAGTGGTTAGTACTGTAGCCTCGCCTCTTCAGGGTCAAGGGTCCGATTCCCGCCTAGCATGGAGTTTGTTCTCCCCGTGCTTACTGGGTTTCCTCCAGGTACTCCAGTTTCCTTCAACAGTCCAAAGACATGCAGATAAAGCTTAATGGTGTTCCCAAATTGCCTGTGAATGTTGACCGGAGGTCGCACCATGGTCATGATAAATGGGGATAAATATAATGGTAATCACCACTGGCCTGCACGGTCCTAAGTTGGACTACAGAGGTTCCTAGATGGATGGATGGACGGATGATAGTACAGTATATACAGTATTGTAAATATGTCACTTAGCCTAGCTCAGTTTGATGTTTGCTAGCCTGAAAATGTCTGTGAAGGTAAAGGGAATTAAGGTGATTTTAACCATTACTTGCCTAAAAAAAATATCTATTGATCAAACAAAAAATCGGGATCTTTCTACTGGATCTGCTGCACAGGATTATGGGCTACATAAGACAACTAAGGATTTCAGATCCACAATAATTTTGTGGCTATTTCGTTATTGCATTAACCTTCATAAGCGAGAGAGCAAATCCCGCTGCCATAGCTCAGGGTGAGAGTGTGTTTCTTCACGTTTCTGTGTGTATGAGCTGTCCTCAGAGGTCCTGAGCCAGGTTCTGAGTGTCTGAGAAGTAAAGTGAGAGCAATACACACTGATCTAATCGCTTATTTTCAGCGGTGCTTCTCGGACGTTTCATGATGCTTTGCCTCCATTTTTAGATTAGGAAAAGAAAAAAAAACTTTTTATAAGTTTATTTTTTAGTCTAGGGGAGAGTGTTTTCGTTGATGGTGTGAGTGTGTGTGTGTGTGTCTTTTTCTGGTTTCTGTGTCTGAGCCGCTCCACTTAACTAATGGTCCTTGCAGTCTTTCCCTCCATGGTGTCATTATTCTGCCTTCCACATGGCTGGCACGCTAATAAACACACTGTGAAATGCATTATGGTCCAGGGAAGAAATTTGCAGGAAAAGAAGCGTGCCTTCTTTTCTCAAAACAATCCGAGTCTGTGTGCTTATTGTGTCTTTTGAGCAGGGAAGGCTTGTTTTTTTGTTTTTTTTAATCATCCGTGATTGGAAAGTCAGCGAGGCCGATCTTTTCTCCATCTGCTTTGTAAACAGATCTGTTAAAATCTTTTGAAAAGCGTGAAATGACTGCGCTGCTTGTAATTCGTAGTAAATGAAGGCTCGTAACCTGCGTTCTGGTCGGGGCGAGTGCTGGTCTGTCTGATTCTGCCACGTCTGAAGGAAATGGCCTCGATGATGATGATGATGATTCCTGTGAGGACACTGAGAGAAATCAAAACAAAATGTATTCTTTTATTATTATTGTTATTATTGTTATTATTATTATTGTTATTATTATTATTATTACCCATTGGAGCAAGGAGAACACAGACCTGGTGTTAATTTTGTTGGTTTTTTTGTTCGTAGTTCAAATCTTTACAATATGTTGTACGTCTTCAGCTTTGTTTTCTTGCTCAGTAACATCTCACACCTTCCGAAGAAAATAATAATAAATGCTTTTACCCCAAATAAACGTGCAATTTCATTAATTTCCTGCAAGTGAATCAATTCAGAGTCATTATTGCGATTCGATGCTCAGGTTCTTCCAGGACGGTTGTTTACTTCAAACCTGAGCGAGGAAAAAATAAGAAAATCTACCAGGGTTCAGTATAAACATGTAAACGGGTCAATATTACTATATATTGTGTTTGAGATGTCATACATTCCAAAAAAAGATTTTCCATTTAACTTCATATTAACTTGATTATTAAACCTACAAGAAACAAGGGCCAGCCGTAAATGTAAGGTATAGAAGATTATTAAGGCTAAGTTAAAGAAAAAAAACAACAACAACTGTTTGCAATAGTGTAGTCAGATGGGAATCTGTAAAACTGCACATTAAGGTGCATTAAAGAGGTAAAAATGTTGCATAATAATAATAAAAAGCATATATTGTGTCTATGTACATGATGATTGTATATTCAGGTGGGAACTTGTACATACATAACTGTACATAAGGTGCAACAAGAAGGTGGACAACATAAGAGACTGTAGACTTGTTGCACTGACGGGAACGTAACAGATTAACATTATGGTTAATAAATACAAAAACAGGATGTATAGAAATACATAATGATAAAGCTCCGGCACTTTTTTTAAGTGATCAAATGTGTATGTGCAGTGTATGATCAAATGGCAAAATATGTCCAATCTGTCATCGATAAATTAAAAGTAAATACATTTTCATCGCATTGTGATTATAAAATGTAAATTTTCAGAAAGATGTATTGTACCCTAACTAACAATTTTTTTTTACTTAATGGAAAAGTCTGATGATAATAATAATAATATTATTATCAATCCAAAATATGGCAAAAACTATGCACGTGTCCACCCTGTCATGAAAGGATCAATAACAGGGTGGACATTTATTTATTTATTTATTTATTTATTTTACAGCATTTAATGAACACACGGTGGACCTTTAGTTAGCAAAGTGATTCAAGGTGACTTGAAGGTGACTGTGAACCATTTATGACATATACAGTATTTTGAATTTTTTAAAAGAAAGTTTTTCTTTTTAATATGTATTAATATTTCATTATCACTGGGTGGACGGTGGATGTTAAGCTCGACATCAAACTACAAACACAATGTGATGAACATTAAAAAAATATTAGTGGAAATACGTAATGTAGTTACAGCAGGTGTTTGAACCTCCATTGAAGAAAGACAAAAGGATGGTTGTGATGTCCCCCAAAGGATAAGTTCCCCCAAAAATGACAGTGTGAACATCAGGGATGTGTACAAAATGTTTATTATTACGAAAAGGAACTTGTTTTATTAAATTATTTGTTGCGAAACATATACAAAAATTATTTTAATTTTGTGTTATTTAACTGCTTATTGCGGGCACTGAGGTTAGCCGAGCAGCATGTGGGACATGACAACGATCTCACACACACACACGCAATTCAAGAAATTGGTACAAAATGATGGAAACACATTTCAAGAGACTTTGTTTGGTTGTTTATAATTAAATTTCATAATGTCATTATTATTATGAAGTTTGTGATAACTGGGTGATTCTGACGAGAACATTAAAGCCACTTTATATGGATATTTACTCAAACACTACATCTATGAAAATTATAAGGATGTAAAGAAACAGCACATATTTCATGATTTTTTTTTTCTTGAAGGACGTCCTATACACTGCAATGGAAAGGGGCAGTGTTGGAGCCTGACATATAGGTGAGGGACATCGAAGAGACATTCCAATGTCAATATAGGGCATTTCCTGCATGCTCACTCACAGCCGAGTCAACACCGACACACAATGGCCCTGTGTGTCCATGTGGGAGTGTGTGTTTAATGGGACTGTGGAAAATGGATCCTATGAAAGACGGGTACGAAACCTTTAATTAGGAAGACTGATGGATGCTGACACACCTTTCTTACCTCAAGTTATCAGTCATGACTGGGAACCATGAATAACCGCTCTTTTCTTTTCTTTATTGCTCTTGTTCTGTCTCATTCTAACTCTGTCTCAGCCATTTTTTTTCTTTCTTCCCGCCAGTCCCGTTCTCTTTAATAGCGCACACAGACTCGGTCATTAGTGGACCGTGGTGTGCTTTGAGGCACATAATAACACCCCGATGCGGGAGCCATCTTTACGGAACAAAGGAGCAGGACGGTGCCATCAGTTTCTCGATTGTAACCAAAGTTAATTGCTGTAGAGGATATTCCCAGTGGTTGCGCCGGTGTAAAACTGATACTTCAGCCGATCTGGTACAAACCATCTGCTGGCTTCTTCGGCAGACAATGGTACGACTTGATGGGGGTTGATGAAGACCATTTGGCCGTGCCCAGGGTATCAGCTTTTAATGCAGCGGTCCAGAACGCAGGACAGGAGAGCTCCTGAGGGCTCCGGACGCTCGCAGGGGGAAGGGTGACCAAATCGAGGTTCGACATCCAGAAGGAGCTTCTTATAAATACTGTATGATTTATGATCTTTAATTTAGGGTGCTTTTAAAGTGCCTGGTGCACAGGTTCAGGTACAGCTAGATTCGATCCACTAAGATAACTACAGCCAGGGAATTTGTGCATTTCTGTACAGGTGCCTTTCTTTGTAAGGATCTACTTCATCATCTAGGACAGAGATCCTCAAAAAGTGCTAGACAGTAATTAAATGCAATTTCACAGCACGGTCTGATTAAGGACTTGTGCCGTTTCGTGAGGAACTCATTAAGCTCTCCGAGCTCTTGGACAAGTGTACTTTCGCGGAACGAGATGCTGAGTGCCTCGAATTCTTCCCATCTACCTCCTTAACCGCAATAAGCATAGCAAAGAGGTTTGGGGAAAAAAAACAAGCACACAATAATATGAACTAAAACTCTTGCAAATTAAGGACTCCAGGCAGCAGCCGTGATCGTGCTGACAAGAGTTTGTTATGATAAGCGCTTTTCTACTGACATGACGCTAGGGTCTAATCAAAAGAAGTGATTCTGGGTGAGAAGATTGGTTTGGTTCCCGCATCAAATGCTAATGCTAATTGTATGGAAGTAAGAAGCAGTGATGATCCCTCTGAAAATAATTTATATCATACGCTTAATTATACAACAGTTAATTTTGACCGAGTGATCTGATTGGACGAGAAATATTCCATGAGTTTTGATAATGGACAGTAACAGCACTGGGACATTTAACTATATGCATCACTCGGCATCCCAGGTGTCCTCTGGTCGATAATTCCACTAACTGTCGGTCGCATCGTGGGTGAGAGTAGGTCTGTACGGTCCGCAGTACTGAGGAGATAGCAACTGCCTGACAAAACCCACATTCACAACCAGTCACAGAATCACTTTCAACAAGAAAACGTTATGTCTTCTTAAAACAACACTTTTTCTCTTTAATAATTGCTTCTAAGTCGTTCCTCTGTGTTGTTTTATTCACGGCTACTAAGCTAACTATCTAACACAAGGCTGAATTGCAAATCCCTCTCTAAGTCCTGATCAAGGGCACTACTTTGTGTGTGGAACAAGGTATTGGACACCCTACACAGCGCACTAGCTTTCCCTTTAACACTATTTGGAATTCTGATATTCTAAAGTGGAAATATAAAGAGAAACTAAAAAGATCTACAGGACTATTAACCACCTCCATGGTTTACTCTCCTCATTTTTTGGCTCCCAGTAACAGCTAAAAACTACCTCCACCACTGCTTGTGCCATGTGCCTACATATCACAGCCGTGCTGATATTCATCATGACATCACTCCTTCTTGTGTGTTATTGCTTAAATAAAGTTTCCAAAGGAGGATTAAATGCTGTTGATTACTGAACAGCAGCTACGACACAATAAGTCATAGTTAAGTCATGCTATGGTTATATCTCAGTTGTAGCTCGACTAGGACTTTTAATCGTCATGCTATCGTGCTGAGTGATGCTAATGTTAACAAAATTACTTTTAGCACCTAGACTCTTACAATACCTAGCTAAAGCTAAAAGGTAAAAATATTCCTGTAATCATTTTACTGTGCAAAGGAGGTAACTTGGACAAAAACATAAGTAAGGTTCATAGTGTTGGAATGTGCTATATTTAATTAATATATTACAGTTCGTATTATATACGTTCGCCTACTTTCACTCCTTTGTTCAGGTATTCTGCTAGTCTTCTATAGTCTGCAGCATGTTTATTAAGTTTAATCCGTTCAATGAAATGAGTGATTAACACAAAGGTATTGTTATTTATATCCAGCTAAGGAGTGTATAGATTAACCAGATTAGCTAGGATTACTGCAATTTATATGATATAAAAATTTGAGATATACAGGATTGTCCACCATCTCCATGGATTATTCTCATCACCTTTCACCTACATAGTTCCAGTTTCTATGTTTATATCTCTCATTTATACCTTGAATAAGTCATTTACAAGCTCTGGAGGGGAATCCATTTAATGACCGAATGCATCGTACGTCTGACTCCACGTCTGACTACGATAGGTGGCGATCAGTTGCTTCCAAATGCTTGTGTTTATCTCACATCTTATATCTACGGAAACTCACAGTTATTTTGTAGCTATAACTATAATAGCCTTAGCTGTTGTGTATAATATAAAGCATGACAAGCATGAAGCTTGTCTAGCTCTCAACCAAAACTTTGACAATATAGTAACATGTACTCTGACCACCGTATAATGCACTCTGACTCCGGCCTACTAACAAAACCATCATCTGTGAAGAGTAAAGAATTTCATTGTGGGGTACTGTACGGTCTATGGAAAGTATAAACGCTGAACTTTTTAATTTTCAGGACATTCGTTCGGGTTAATGAACTCCCACATCTCAGCGTGCAACAGTCAAGCTAATAAAATGGCAGAAATATTTAAGTTGAATAGTGAAATTTGAACAGAGAGCTCAGAATTAGCAGAAATACAGACTCTGGGAGTTTGTACCTGTATGTAGTATTAGATTTCTGCTTTTAATGACCTGGATTGAACAAATCCTTTATTCCAGCAAAGCCGCGTGACTGTATTTAGCCACGCGGATGTTGTGTGTCATAAAACCATTTGATCGTGTCGGTTGACCATCTGTACATCTGAAACATATTCAAAAGAACTATACAACCAATCTAAAGCTAACAGCTGTGTAAGCTAATCCCCCCCCCCTTTCCACACGCACCCATACACACACTTCGTTCGTCCTCTGAGGCTGAACTGTGCATGTGTTTGTGGCTAGCCCACAATACTATCATCAGGAAAAGCCTTGGGCCTCCGTGCGTTTGCAGTCAGCGCTTCAACGGTCACGGTTCAGTGTGGTCAAGACGCTCCAGAAGCTCCGGTTTCAGCCGTGCGGCCCTGAACGACAGAGAGAGAGAGAGAGATCGAGGGAGGAGACCTGGAGATCACGCAGCCTGGCAGAAGGCTAACAATGGCCGCAGTTAGAGTCAATACAAGCACACAAAGGCAGTTTGCTTAAAGAATTGTCTCGTCAGTGTCACCGATTCTTCCTATCATGATTGATTAGTTGGGTTATACCTGGGAACCTTAAAGCCTAGTCAAATCCTATAATTTACGCTAAGTATTGTGTCATTTACTAGACCTATATGAAGAAAGAGTAAGAAAAAAATTATGTAATAAAGTGTTATGGTTATGTATCATTAAAAGAAATATAAAATAGCTATGGAGCCAGAAATGACTCGCTCGCCTCATTGGCATTCAGGGTTTCCTTACAGTGTTGCAGATATACAAGGCTTGGCCAGACTAATTCCTGCTGCACTTACTTAATCAGAGAGCTTTGGAGAGCTGAAGAGATTAAAGGAAGAAAACAGAAACTTAAATAGAGTTGCAAAGCCACTCCGAGGGAAAATTCAGGTAAGCTGCCAAATCAAACAAAAACCAAATTCCAGTCTCAGCATGCGTTGCGGTTATTGCGAGCTTTTGCTGTGTGCTTAGATTTATTTATTTATTTATTTATTTATTTATTTTTGTTTCTTCAAATCTCTCCCGGAACGTTAAGAGCTTAAGATTAGGTCCCCATCTCGTCCGACCTTATCTCATTATCATTCCTCAAAAGCTTTGGCCTTTTGCTGGTATTTACTCTATTGTCATTTCGTACTTATTTGAACATGCAAATGAGGTGCGATGGAGAGCTGAGGCATCTGCCTCGCTCAAAAACACACGTCGTGCTCCTCAGGAGTGGCTCCCCCTCCCTCCGTGTTTGCCCAGAGAGGAGTCCCATCAGCCACCATGGCAGCGTGGAGGCAAATGAAACCCAGAGGCATGCTGTGCGTAAAATCGCAGCCTAACACCATTAGAGACATCCGAGCAATCACACTCGCCGGGCCCAGGAGAGACAACAGGAGTTTCCACTTGGGCTGTTTCTCAAGCCATTTGGGGCATTCTGTGACGAGTGTCTCCTCTGAGCGTCAGACGTTTCCTGTCTAAGAAAGACCAGAAGGAGAGAACGAACACAAAAACTCGGAGAAATACGATATTGAATTGGAGCCTGCCGTTGTCCTGGGTGTTGGAGTCTCTCGTGGATAAACATGCCATTCTTCTAATAAAACACTTCATACATTTAAGGAATAAAACGCTTCATGTCATACGAAACAATGAAATTATATGAAGTTATATGAAATCAATCAATAATGAGATGTTGTTGATGCTTATTGATGTTGACCTAACGTGTAATCCTATTAAGTAGGCCGACCTCCACTGTATGATTTGTCTGATGAATGTTGCTAGATTTGTAACAAAATCATCCTACATTAAACCAATGAGAAAACCCAGTTTCCAGTCGAGGATCACTAATGGAAATATTCGCACACTCGTGCTAGTGCGAACACAGGGTGATGCCCCGAGTGTCGATGACATGTGGCCGTGCATCAGCATCATTAACAGCCTTTCTTTTTCTTCTTTATATCCCTTGCAGCTGCATCCCCATTCCCAGAGGGACACGCTTGTGGCTTTTGGGTAAATAATGCTCTAATCCAGCCAATAAAAGAATCCAGCCTTTAGAAAACAGCCATCCATCACCTGAGATCCCTGACTGGTCAGTCTTTCTTTTCTGTTTGTGCTAAATCCTCTCTGTCTCTTGATATCTGGGCCAGAGGAAAGACAATGAGGAGTTGAAGAAGAATGAGAAGAGATGAAGAAGTTGGGAGACTCGTGAAGAGTAGCTAAGAGCTTCTGTCACCTCCGGTGTGAGCAACCCAGAGATGTTGGCTGTGTTTTAAATTAAGCTTCTGTCAGACCAGGAAGTGAGACATGTACACTTGTGTGGTAAAATCACACCCTTTAAACGCTCTAATAGAACCCAATACACAAATGTCTGACGCAGCAAGGCGCCTCAATAAACACTGTGCTGTCAACACAACAAACGCCCGGTCTGGAAGGAGCCTAGCACAAAGCTTAGCTGTCAGCTTAAACTGTTCAAATGAGAGAGAGAGAGAGAGAGAGAGATGGAGAGAGAGAACCTGTCACCACAGGCAACAAAAGGGGCTAAGCTTTATAAGTTTTGCATGCCAAACTACATGCTATCTACCCCATTGTCTGCTGCAAAAGTCTGTTGTGGTGAGACCAGCATGCCTGCTAGGCATTAGCAGAGCCAGGCGGCGTGAAACAAAAGGTCGAGGTAATTCCTTTTCTTTCACACATGGGCGAGTTTTGCTCCCCACTCGAGTCCGAGTCTGAGTCACTTTTAACAAGAGTTAGCGCTCCTGATAGGCTGGAGACAGCAAAGGCCCCCGAGGGGAGGAGGGGCAGCCGCGAGCCTCGGCGTGATAAAATCAAGTGCTACAGGTGTAGCTGGGTCCTTTATCAACACCGCCATTGTTCACTGTGCCAACCGCCGCTCGGCTAAAACCCACACACACACACACACACACACACACACCTACACGTACAGTTTCAAAATCGCCCTTCTCCCTCCCACTCGTTCACACGTTCCCACCCCAGAGAGATCGACGTGACGTGCACCTGAGCTCCGAGCCCCAGGCTGACTTGACATTCTTAGACACCGTGTCATCAAGAAGTGCCGGAATGAGCCTGCCGAATCCTAACACGGCCCGCAGGAAGGTTGAGGAACAGGAGGGGCCAGAGATGTTGACATTGGGGACGTGACAGAAGTGCATTATGAGCTCTAGCTCTTTTAACACACCCTTGTTGACTTCCTCAGGTGACTTAAAAGTGTTTATCACCTACACTCTTGGAATCCTCTTGGGGGCTAATGGACTGAGATTTTTAAACCGGTTCTGTTTTAGGGTTTAGAAAGAGAAAGAAAAAGAGACAGAGAGAGAGATGCTTGTGTTCCCTTTTAAAGGACAAAGGTCTCTCGCTGAAGAGTGCTAGAACGTTTTTAAGAGTGTATAAATGTATACACGGTTTCAGAAAGGGTTTTTGGATGGTTTTGTAGATTGCTTGTACTCAGAACTGTCCTCAGGTTGTTATAAGGCTCGACACAGAAAGGGCTGAAGATGGAGTGTGTACGGTTAAAGTTGATGTTATTTTTAATATGATTACGGATTAAAGCTTTTTAATAATTGGATCCTATCTGGATATCAGCTTAGAGAGAAACAGCATGCTAGATGCACCTAGAAAATCTATTCCAATTACATCATTTGACCAAATATTTGTCTGTTATATGTCTGTTTTGCTGATATCCTTGTCCTTGTCTTGCATTGTTCTCTTCGTACAAGGCTTTCCACTAGATTTTGTTGGAGCCTCAGTGTGTGGATTTGTATCCGTTCACAAACCCTACAAGAGCATTCGTGAGCTCAGGTGCTGGTGTCGGGATGACAAGGAGGCTCCGGTACCCGTTCATCCCAAAGATGTTCGATGGGATTTGGGTTCCGTCCAGGGTGTGTGCAGGACACTCAAGTTCCTCCACTCAAACACACTCTTAACACACCATGTCTTCATGGATGTGGCTTTGTGGATCTCAGAAGGGCATCATTATGCTGGATAACGGTTCGGGCCTCTTATAACTCTTTTCCAAGAAAGTGAACCATGCAGTGGCAGCCGGTCAATAAGGGGCACAGGGGCGCCGCCCCCTTAAAGTTATGCAGAGAAGAATGCTACTTTAACATGCAATTATTTAACATATTAATTATTCATTTTAATAATTAAATAAAGTCATTTAGTCACAATATTCCGCTGTATTTCTTAATATAATTTATTTATTATAAAAAAAAAAAAGTAAACTGTATTACGTTCATTTGTGTTCGTGTACGCGGGGTGCTGGACAAACGAGTGTCTATGTAGACAAGTAAATTTTTGAAAAGCATGTGATTTGAGGCTGAGCTCTAAATGGATTTTTTCAAATCATCCTTGATTGACCCCTCCCACTTTTGTTCTTAGCGAATCAGTATTGTTATTAAATATTTGGGCTCATGTGTTTTTTTTTCTGTCTGATTGGCTGTGCTTTGGCTGCCTGAAAACAAAGAATTGGTTCGAAAATGGGGACTGGCCCCAAACCAGCTCTGGAACCACCTTGGTGGAAAAAGGGTATTGGTTCCAGTGAAGGGAAAGTGTGATGTTATTGCATACACAGTAGTGATGCGCGGGTCGTCTTTTAACCCGCGGGCCCCGCGGGTAGCCCGCGGGGCGGGTTGGGGCGGGTAAAGAA
>JAQMYK010000018.1:2593880-2604273 GCA_030014345.1 Clarias buthupogon | reverse complement strand
TTCCCATTTTTTTTTAAATTTTAATTTAAAATAGTTAACCAGTTCAAATTATCAATTTTTCCCCCCCCCCCCCCCCCCCGCCTATCTATGCGACATACAATCCATACCCATATAAGGAGATCCGGATACATCAAGGCAGAACAGGGGGGGGAGAAAAAATTGGGACTTTAAATGTTTGAACACTTTCATGGAGATACAGGAGCGTGTTTATGCGCGCGCGCGTGGTGGACCAGGCGAGGTGCAAACTTCTGACCCGGAAGTGCGAACTTTACAAGAATGAAGGGGACATAAAAGCGACAGGGGCACAGAGTTAGAGAGTTATCGTAAGCCTGACAAGTCGGACAACACGAGCGCACGAGCGCGCTCGCACACACGGAGTGTCCCGGTGGACTGGAGGTTACTCGTCGGTCTGCGCGGCGCTGTGCGTCCGGATTGGCGAGCGCGTTTGTTATTACTGGTGACGTGGTCCTCCGGTGGTGTCGCCCCTCCTACTCCTCCTCCTCCTCCTCCTCCAGCCCACCCCCCTCCCTCCCTCCCTCCCCCCCGCCTTCCCCGGGTCCGTTCCCGAGCCACGCTCTCGTCTTCTTCGAAGTCGCAGTGTTTCAGTCGGTTGTCATGGCGGAGGGACGTGGCGATCTACCGCTGCATCAGCCGCCTCTCCAGCTCGCGTCGCCGCCTGCCAGCAAGCGGCCGTGTCTGCGTCCTGCTCCGCGTGGTCCGGGTCCCGGTCCGGGTCCGGGGCTCTCCAGCGGACGCGCTCGCTGCCCGGAGTCGCTGCTGGACTGCGCGGCCAAGGCCGTAGCGGAGAAGTGGGCCTTCGAGCGGGTGGAGGAGCGCTTCGAGAGGATCCCGGAACCCGTTCAGCGCCGCATCGTCTTCTGGTCCTTCCCGAGGAACGAGCGGGAGATATGCATGTACTCGTCGTTTCAGTGCCGCGCCGCGGCCGAGGAGTCGTCTCCGTCCTCTACAGGGGGGAGCAGCAGCAGCGCCGCCGCGTCCGCATCCGCGTCGTCCGCCGGATCCGCCGGAGGTCCCGGAGCCGCTGCTGCGTCCAACCCGGCGGGCAGCAGCTCGAACTCCGCGGGCGCAGGAACCAGCGCAGGAGCGGCGGCAGCGGACGGACTGCCTTTCCTGCGCGGGATCCGCCTTTTGGAAATGGGCTGCGTGGAGAACGTCCTGCAAGTCGGTAAGTGCGCGGACACTGGCCCCCTTTTGTTTACCGAATTCTCGGAAATGGGTCAAAAAAAAAAAAGCAGGGCGCTCCTGTTTCCGAAGTTTCTGGCAACCTTTCTGGAGGTCCAAAACCAAACCGAGTCAGGGTTTTTCATTTATTTATTTTCTTCTCTCAATATAAAACACTCACACTCTCTCAATTAGAACATTTTTATTACCAGCGATCAGAATGTAAAAAGTCGGATCTGCAGTGTTTATGGCTCGGGTTACATTTGTTGCTGATGATCAAAGCCAGGCTTTTAAAGATTAAAGGGCCGCGCGGGCGCGCGCGCTCCCCGGTCCCGGTGCGTCCCATCTGAATCTGAGCTGATCCGTTTACTGCAGAAAGGTTCTGCACGATCCGGAGACACCATGGTGTGCAGTTTGTGCGAGTCTGTAAACCCCGACATTTGAGCTCTCACAATGGACAGTCTCTAAAGAAAGAGAGAGAGAGAGAAAGAAAAACAACAACAAACCCCTATTGTATAACCTGCCTCAGTGCTCAGAGGCTCGTACACACTGAGAGTGGTCTGGTTTCTACAGTTTCCACTGACTCTTCAAAGGGAATTGGGTTATTATTGTTATTATTCTTATGATTATTGTGACATTATTACTGCTGCATCAGATCTCAGCCTGCACTCTGGTTAGATTCGGATCTCATGGCTTTTGTTTATTTGGTGCTTGATCAGGACAAAGGAGTCAGGATCGGTCTCGATACCATCACTAACACAGCATGCTCGTTCAGCTTTTTCGTTTGTTCCTATGAAAGGAAAAAAAAGTGTCTAAAGAAGAAAGGGTTTGTTTTAGTAAAATTAGGCTGGGGAATAGGCTACACAATGAGCTCTCCTCCCCCCACATGATAGGACACAGAGCTCTCTCCCATCAATCAGCGCAGGAAGAAAGCCTCTCCTGTAATCAGCTTTATTCCAGACAAAGAAAAACCACAACAGATCCATTCCCCTTGCATGTTTCGTATAGCAAATACAGATATACTATTGAATATGTTCCTGGTTTAGTTCCTGCATTTATTTTGCCCTTTTTTTTAATAAATTTTTTTTTGCTCACGTAGCTGAGCCACCAGGATAGCCGAGACACAGGCTTAGTCATGCGCCAGGAGCGTTTCAGTAAATAGATCGGTGGCAAAGCAGAAACATACGCCAACAGGGACGCAAAACTATGTAGAATACGTGGCAGGATGCATACACCAGGAGAAGTCATGCACATCTTCGGTATGCTTGTAGAGTGTCCGTGACATTGTTGCTAGAAAACCTTATTAGTTTATGATCAGGGTTTGTCGTTTAAGGTGCAAGTAATAACATTATATAATAATAGATGTGACCAGTTATTCTTTTAAAAGCTTTTATCCTCCTGAGCAAATGCATTGTCACTTAACATATCGGATACTTTGACATTTCTTCGAACATCATATGAATATCATGATTTTTTTTGTACTGTCCTGCTCTTTAAACGTTACCTGAAGCTTCTACCCTCCACCCCTGACGTATGAAGTGTGGTTCAGATGCAGGGCTATTCCTAGGCCGCACTGTCCGGCGAACACATCCCACCTTTGTGAGTCGTCAGGCTTTAGTGTGTGTTTTCGTTTCTTGAAATAGCAGTTATAGGATTCCCCAAATCCCCATTACACTTAGGTGTTAGGAGGCCCATGAAAGCATACATATAGCTGATTGAATAAAGAAGCCGTGACCGGTTTATTCTTACAAAGCTCTTCTATGTTCCTGCGTATGTGGAAATGCGATAACTTAGCTGTAATGCAATAACGCCGGCGCGTATTTAGCCATCTCGAAAGGGCCTCGTTCACGTCTGCTCCACGCCTTACTTATAGACAACATACAAGTCCAGTTTCTCAAGAGGAAGCTGCATGAGCAAACACAGGAGGTGCCCCGTTAGGGTTAAGGTTGATTACTTCGACAAACGCTGCGTTGTTGACTTAGCGTGGACGCGTGATCATGTTTGTGGTGAAATGTACTTCCTGCAACAAGACGGGTTTGGTGGTTTTAAAGAGCACTTGCATTGCATGTGTTTATTTATTTTGCTATGATTATGATGTAAGGTGTAAGATCCAAGCCTCAGCAGCTGAGGAACAGCAACCAGGATTTGAACTTGTGACCTTTCAGATTGCATGATGTCGATATTAAAGTATTATGAATTGCCGGACGTTATTAGTGTCTCCTATACTTTGTACGCAGACAGCTGGATTTGTAGAGTTTTGGCAAAAAAGCAACAGCTTTTTTTTTTTTTGAACGAAGCCTGTAATGTATGATTTTGCACCATTAATTAACTCAAGCAAGACTTCACTTTCATCGTCGATTGAAGCTAAAATGAAGCTGATTAGACACTTTCAGCTTCTTTTCTGCTTCTATTTTAGTTCTCGCACATTCTGATTTGTCAGAGTAAAGACAATATAGTCATGTGATGTACTACTGCAATGATGCGTTTTCACTTGATATTCTTTTTAATCACTCTAATTAGATGTAAAATCGACTTTGTTCAAGGAGTGCTCTAAATTCTTTAATAGGCGTTAACTAAAACCTGTTTTTAAGCCCAGTGGGTTTCATTGGCTTATTAAAAGCTTGCTTCACAGGCACTTTGTGCCACTAAATTTAAATATTGCACGCATCGTGAAAACGTCCTCACATGAGGTATTTTTGTCATATCGCCCAACGATGCTATGCATGTTTTTTTTTTTTTTTAATGATGTGCGAAGGCGTGTGCTCATGTGAAATCCCCCCTCCTCCATTTTATTTTAATTTTTTAAATATTTTTTTCTGTCAGCAATAGACTAGAGCCACTTAAGAGCCAGAAGAAGAACTCGCTACTTGTTTTTCTCAAGCCTCGTCTTTTTCGGGCCTCCCCTCTTTGAACCTGGGATGCAGAAAGGAACCGCAAACGAGGTGCAGAAAGTCGCTTTGGTGTTTTTGACGCCCACGCAGGACACGGGCTTTCACGCTACAGCCTGTGCAAGGAAGCCAGCCTCTCTCTCTCTCTCTCTCTCTCTCTTTCTCTCTCAGATGTACTCGAGTGCTCGTATGAGTGTGTTAGGCAACTCCCAGGTTTCTGGTGTGCTCGGTGCCCTGTTGAGTGTGCTAGGCAACTCGCAACTGGTCTGGTGTATTAGTAACCCACACCACCTTCTGTCCGTGTCTTACGTGACATCACGTAGGGATCGATGTCGTGCTCGCCGCGCCATGCAGGTGTTCGGGAAGTCGAAGAGTCCAAAACCACCTTGAGCAAACTCAGGATTCTCAACGAGATGTGTGTGTGTGTGTGTGTGTGTGTGTGATTCATGTTTCCGTAGCTAAAGTGAGGGATCCTCGATGCACCATTGTGTGACGGTGTGTTAATCGAAATAATTAATTCCAGAGTGTGTTTGCGCAAGGCCCCTCCTCCACGCCTGGCTCTTCTCCTGGAAGAGCTTCCAGCTTCGAGTCAAGCCTGAGGATTATTATGGGTCATGCTTTGTTACCCAGCTGTAGAAACTCCTCTTGTTTTCAAATAGGGGAGGAGGCAAGTGTGTGTGTGAGGGACAGGGGGTTGTTAAGAGCGCAAAGCTGTGACGGGGCGTTTTTATGGAGCCTCCTACAGAGGCAAGAAGTTGCACCAGGATCCCAAAAGGATGAATCCTTGTTTTCTTCCCCCGGAGTTTTGTCATTTTTAGCATCTCCGAGCTTCAGAATCGTCCCGCCCTCGAGCTTTCCGCTCTCCAGCTCGATCCTGAGATTTCGACTGGCCTTTTTAGTGTTAGTGGTTTCTCGAGGAATGTACAAAGCCACTGTGGTTTGTGTGTGTGTGTGTGTGTGTGTGTGTGTGTGTGTGGGTGTGTGTTAGTGTTTGTGTTTGGTATATCAGCTAGTTCTCTTTCACTTTATCTTGGATTTATTAGTTTTAATTTAAAAACGCACACACAAGCCTGTTTTCTTTCAAATCCGTCGGTGAATCCTGCAGCGGATTCTTGAGGTCATGACCGACGCTCGACCGCAACCGGTGCAGAAAACAACTTTCACTTCAAGTCACAGTTTGATCGAGGATTTTTTTTCTTTCTTCTTCTCTATTTTCCCATCCGGAAAAACCGAACCGCAGCTATTTTTGCTCTTTCTTTTTCCGAGCCGGTTATGAAAAGAAAACATTTCCCTATACGAGCGAAAGAGAGCAGCAGCTACCGGGTGACAACGCCGTGACGTCACTTGCCCGCCGTCTCCTTCCAGCGTCAGCATCGTTTCGGTCTTTGTAATCGGGACGTGTCTCATTTAGGGCACCGCGAGTTCAACAAGGGAGCGCTAATTCTGCTCCGTCTTTCAGCGACAATGTTTAATCAAGGTAATTAATTCCATGCCTGCGAGTCTCAAAGAAAATCAGTTAAACAAATCGTCTTTTTTGCACTTATTAAGAGTCTGCGTTGAAGGACACGGTCATTAAGGACGTTTTTTTTCTCTTCTTCTTCCTCCAAGTCTTTATCAAAGGAAATTAATTTGAAAGTAGCGAGAGGTAGCTCATCAGCACAATGTCTGAGACTCGGGGAGAGGAAGAGCGAAGACATAACGGAAAGAGGAGAAAAAGTGAACTTGAGAGGGACAGAGATGAGCTGATAATCACTGGTACAATACGTTTGCAATATTTAAAGTGCGTATTATTATTGTTATTATTATTGTTGTTGTTGTTGTTGTGAACTCCTTGTGACCTTTTATTTTCACCATTATTCTGTTAGCTCAAGGAATAACTGTTGTGAAACCGGTGGCTCATTATTGCAAAGCACTCGTACTGGAGACTCCTTCCATAAACATTCACTTCTATAAATATAATCGGCATTTTGACCAATCAGAATCCAAACGTAACCTCCTGATAGATGATTAATCAGTGACGCCGACGCCGCTCCTATGTTTGAGCCACCACCGTGATTCTGACTTTATCTTTAAACCGAGGAAGTCTCTGTGAACTTTTTAGACTCTTTTTTTTTTTTTTCCTCCCCTTCCTGATTACATTGAGTGGTAACTCCCTACCCGAGGCCAAAGTTCTCGTTCCTGCCCCCTCATCCTCCTGATGCCCCTGCAGCCCTCTCTGAGGATCTGTACTGTTTAATATACAAACAGACCAGCAGCATGAACGCCCTTCAGACTCCGCGTCCCTAATAAAGTTACCTAGAAGCTGTTTCTCTTCAGTCGGCTGAGATCGTACTTTAATATTGCAATGAATTCTTGAAAAAGATGTGTTATATCCTTGTGTTGATTTGATTTTTCCAAATTCAAACCCCCAAACGCTTCATATCTTCTCAATCAAATTCTAACGTAGACTGTATATCATGATGTATATACACCGCCATTTCAGAAGCTCCTGCATCAAGCAAAGACAACAACTAGTGAGATTTGAAATGACTGGAACTGTGCTAAGAACTCAACACATTGTGAAAAACTGGAAGGATAGTGCAGAAGTGTCAACTTTGTTGAAGAAATGTGGGTCAGAAAACACAAAAACTCATGAATAGAGATCATTTAAACACTTGAAGTTGAATGGTTTAAAAAAAATCAGCAGTAAAAACCAGAGCGATGTTTAATTGTGACAGTAAGAGCATTTCCATACACACACACTGTGATGAGAACGCACAGGATTGGGACTAAACAGCTGTGTGTCCATAAGAAAACCACTTGTTGGTGTTGCTAGAGAGCATAAAGACTGGACTTTGGAGCGATGGATCCTCATGTGACCTGATGAGTCCAGACTGAGACCATTCCAGAGCGAGGGGCGTGTCAGGGTAAGAAGGGAAGCGCATGAAGCGATGAACCCATCATGCATTGCGGTGACTGTTCAAGCCTCTGGAGGCAGTGTTATGATGTGGCAAAAAATAAAGTCAGCTGACGACCTGAAAACACTGAATGACCAGATTATCACATTTCTGGCATTTTTCTTCCTTATTCCATGTAGAACTCGGACTGTGACAGAGCGGTTCTAGGAGCATGAGGAATCATTTTCACATGTAGATTGGATAGTCAAAGCTAAAGGCGATTAAATAAAATTTTGGGGTGTAAGACATTTTAACCAGGCAGTGTGTGTGTGTGTATCATCGTACATCTGGTAATCCTTTCTTTCTTGCATGATGGCTTTCTTCATCCTCAGTACGGAATGCTCACTTATCATAAGCACATTTGCCTGTAATTGCTTAACAAATACAGTAGAATTCATGGGACAGTTCGTTACATATATTTAAAACGTCTATTAAAAAGTCCAAATATCTGTTTTTATCGTTGTGAAACAACATCATCCCCACTTCTTCGCTTCACATATATCCTAATTTATGGTTACATCCATGTTTGTGTAATAATGTAGTGGTGGGATTGTACTTTATTATAAGCAACTGTGTGTGTGTGTGTGTAGGTGCTTCCAGAAGGTTGTTAGTTCAAATTCCATAACTGATAACATGTTTATTCAGGCCCTCAAGCAAGCAAGCTTTAATCTGAAACTGCAAAAATATTTATTTTGAAATAAATGCCGAATGAAAATGATCACTAAAGCGATTCGTCCGACCTGGAATGAGACGTGGGAGGGGAAATGCGAAACGGACAGGAGGAGGAGGGGAGAAAAGGAATGAGCACGGATAATACATGAGGCGCATTCAAGCAGGTCGAGAACAGAGAGACCGGAGCTGCACTTTGGCTTGAGAGGAAAAAGAGGAGAAAAGGCCCTCCATCTGGGGCTGTAAGACTAAACTGGGGAGTGCAGGAAACTCGCGCCGCCCTCCCCCACGGCAGCCCCTTTCATCCAGCTGAGATTTTGCGGCGAGGTTTTTTTTTCTACCCCCCCAATCTCTTTTCTTCCTTCTGTGACCAGTTCACATGGAAACTTAATTTTCTCAGTCTGGACGAGGGAGGAAGGATAATGCACGCCCGAGATGGGGTCAAATATCCTACCAGAAGGCAAAAGAAGGGGAAAGAAAAGGGCCCCAGCCAATGGCAGTTAGCGCCGCGCAAACCTCTATGCAAATGCTGCACGGCTGCTTTAGACGTGTGTTTAACGTAGGCCGCGTTTAACGTGTGCTCGGGAGAGTCATGCAAAACACCTGAGCTCAACGTGTGCGCTCCACGTGCGTCTCATTGTTTGCGGATCTCAAATGGAAACAGTCGCAGCTCGTATGCATGTCGAGGGACGTTCCCGTGTTTAGAATAAATTTTTTTAGCAGTGCTCACACACAGATGGTGAAGGGCTTGAGTTTCATGAATATTTTAAAAAAAAAGAAAGGAGGGAAAAAAGCCACAACAAGAGCGACGCAGGGTCCAGGTAGCTTGCTAACTGATGTGTAAAGGCGAGCGGTTAAGTGTTAAGGGCATGTGCGATTTTAATTAAACCTTTACTCATTAAGATGCAGCGTCGCGCTCTGTATTATGTAAACGGACAGCATAAGTACCTCTAAAGCCCTTGTAAGTTTCATCCGGAACCGTGATTGTGTGTGTGTGTGTGTGTGTGTGTGTGTGTGTATTGTGAGAGTTCTGGACAACAAAATGGAGGTGCCTTTTGTCTAGGATGGGGCCCTGTGCTTAAACGGAGAGGGAATGAGACCAAACCAGTCTTTCATCATCTCTCAGTACCTGCAGATGTTAACATGCGACAACCGGTCTGGGCTTTAAAACATAAACACACACACACACACCTTCACCCTTAGGTAAACGCACATTAGCGGCTCCGCCTCGGGGGCCCCTTTTTCTTCGAGGAGGACCGAGGAGGTTTATGGAGCCACGCTGGCACCATCACAGCACTTTTGTTCCGTCTCTGAAATCGCGATAATTGAGTGTTAATATGGTGTAGACTGCAGAGCTGTAGGGGTGTTCGACTCGCAAGTGTCTGTTTTGGCACCGGGAAATGGCTGACAGATGCTTTACAGATGTAACACGTGTGTAGAACAAATGACCGGAGACAAATTAAAGTTCTAATAAGTTAGACGTCCTTGCCGAGGAGGTGATGATGAAACAAATGTATGATTTATTAGAGACGGGAATCACCAGGGACAACCGGATACCATGTTATCATGATACTGTACTTTGCTGCTGATTAGATTAATATTACACAACTTGGTGGTGGTGTGGGGTTTGAACCTGAGACCTTCCGGACTGTAGTCCACCGAGCTACACCTGCTTATTTATCCCCATTATAATTTTTTCCCTTGATTTTTGTTACAATTCAAACCTTAAAAAAATTTCATAACTTCAAAGTTTGATATCGTTAGCTAGCGTTTGATAGCGTTAGTTTTCTCACGCGCAGCATTTTAAACAATACAAACCGACTTCAAATTGCTTCAGTGTTAAACTCTTTAAGTTAAATAAAACTAATTAAACATTGTTTCTGTGCAGCACGTACTGTATCACTATTATCATCTGCTGTAATTATTAATTCTAATTAAACTTTGCAAATGATTCACTCCTACTGCATGATATTGATAATGTGGGAATAGTTCAGAGTGCGCCACCTCTGAACACCACATTTTTACCCCCACAAACGCCTCCAGTTCAAGTCTCGTCCCCGTGTTGTGTGCAGGTGCGCACAGCTACTAGCGTGTTTTGAGACTGATTAGCGCTCGCGGTGTTGTGAAACCGGTGTAAGTTTTGGAAGCTAATTCAGCGTGCAACTTTTAACGCAAGCAACTTTTGATAATGTAACGACAAAAAAATGCAACTTTGTTGCAGAATCGGTTATGGCTAAGGCTGATCTGTCGTGTCTGATCAAACTGAGAACCAGCTAATTCCGGTCACGGTCTGATCGAGCGGTGTCTCTCTATTATGAACGTAATAAATCTTTTATAAATCGATTTAGCGATACATGAATCAGCGCACACACAAAAGAATCCCGATTCATAACCGAATCGATTTCTTCCCCCCTCTATCGCTCTAATTTATTCTCTGATACGTGTGTGTGTGTGTGTGAGTGTGTGTGTGAGTGAGAGTCTGTATAGGATGGGCCCAAAAGTGTCCGTCTGGCGTATTCACCGACAGTGTTATCGTGATTGCTTTCAGACGTCTCAGTGAGTCATTATCTTCTGCCAGACGTTGAGCCTGACTAAGAACTTCAAGCTGTGTTTTGTATGCACGTG
The DNA here is from genome assembly GCA_030014345.1 of Clarias buthupogon. Taxonomy (NCBI): domain Eukaryota; kingdom Metazoa; phylum Chordata; class Actinopteri; order Siluriformes; family Clariidae; genus Clarias; species Clarias buthupogon. The sequence continues at coordinate 2,593,973 of JAQMYK010000018.1, read as the reverse complement.
TTTGTTTTTGTGTGTGTGTGTGTGTGTGTGTGTGTGTGTGTATGTGTGTGTAACGTCAAAGGTTTCTCACTTTTCTTTTTAACCACACAAACA
>JAQMYK010000018.1:2571157-2593780 GCA_030014345.1 Clarias buthupogon | reverse complement strand
TGTGTGTGTGTGTGTGTGTGTGTGTATGTGTGTGTAACGTCAAAGGTTTCTCACTTTTCTTTTTAACCACACAAACAGCAGTTTTCCTGCTTCATCACCTCTGCACACACACTCTCTCTCAGACACACACACACACACACACACTCACTCGCGCTCACACTTAATCTGCACGTTCAGTGCGGCGCTCTGTCGAATCAGGCTGTTAAACAGGAAAAAACACCATCTTGATTTGAGAAGACGAGTCACGAGAAAAACAACATAAAAAAAAGTGTAGCGTCGGAGATGAGCAGCGCTAATATTTCGATGCATGAGTGAAGGTGAAACCGATATGTGTGTGTGTGTGTGTGTGTGTGTGTGTGTGTGTGTGTGTGTGTGTGTGTGTGTGTGTGTGTGTGTGTCTGTGAGAGAGAGTGGTGGTGGTGGTGGTGCAGATGGCCTGGTCCGCCATTACAGCAGATTAGGTTTAAAGTTTAAGTCTTTTCATCGCGGCCTTCGTGTCTGTCAGCGCTCGCATATGAGTAACGAGTAAAAACAGAGTGAGGGGAAACAATGAAAAGGCTATTCATGAGTGCGAGGCGGCGTATTCATGCCGCTTATTTTGCACGGTGAGTTTGGACGTCACCCCTCGCCCGCCCCTGTATTGTATGAAATATTGATAAACGCGAGCACGGTGCGAGTTTGGCTAGCAGCATGGTTAGTGCATTATAAATATCAATAGCCCTTTCTCTTGGTCCTGGCTGTCTTTGTGCCTTTCAGTTTCAGTCCTATCTGCCAGCAGTGCTCACACACACACACACACACTGATATGGCCCATTACACATTTCTGAAGCATCCCAAGAACAGATGACTGCAGGAAAACGGGTGGAGAGAGCGAGCGCGCGCGCGCGAGAGAGAGAGAGAGAGAGAGAGAGAGAGAGGGTAAGTGGGTGTGCAGGAAAACAATCAAACTGACGCATGAAAGGCGGAGTGAATAACTAGAAAGTGGAGAGGGTGAGCGTGGATATAGGGAAAGACAGAAAGAGACACCTCATTAGTCTTGGAGGCCTCCTTGACTTTGGGCCTGGGGGGGGGCGGGAGGGGGGGCGGCTGACAGTCAACACGTCAGGGCAAGAGACATGAAGAGAAAGGGGGCTCCCCTTGTTCTCAGCTCTCCACCCACCCGTACACACATTCACACCTCCCCCTGGCTCTCCAGTCTGATTAATATAGGCAGCAGCCATGGGGCTATATACGTCTGGACACACAAAACCCAAACATCCCCACTCACACCCTCTCATAACACTCCGACTACCCCTCCTTTCCCGAATCGACAGGCAGGCCGAGTGGAAATGTAATTCATCACACCAGCGACAGCCGGCGATCCCTCGGAATCGGACTCCTGCTCTGTTCCGAAAAAAAGAAAGAAAAAAAAATGCTAGCTATAATAGGTTTAGCCAGCCGTGTTGCACAGAAGCCACAATAATCAATTGACTCGCTTCACACTCGGTGTCTTCATCCGTATTGAACCGTCCGTTTTCCATTTTCCCCCCCACATCTCATCTCTAAAAACGTCACCTGTTTTTGACCGGAGCGATGCGTAAAAAGGAGAAAACAAACGTGCCAAAAAATGCACCATGGAGTTGTAAAGGCCAGGGGGGTGTGGGGTAAGGGTGGTTTGGAACGGAATTGTGTTCTGGGTCATGGTGTAACAGGATCAGATTAGGGTGCAGGGGGCGGCCAAGAGGTTGATCGTACGAACGAGAGGACATGAAGAGAACGGACGAGGACGGAGTTCTTCTGTGCCCTTTTTCCACCAGGTGCTAGTTTGCGTTTGGTGATGCTGAAGCCCGTTCAATAATGAACTGCTTTTTGTTTGTCCATGGTCTAGAGCGTCACATCATTAAGTCCGTGCACGTCTCAGCGATGATGGCGGCAAAAAAATATAAAAAGCTAGCAACAAACACTACAACTTCAATATGGCTTTGGGAGCAGTTCTCCTGACTTTCATTCCTAGAAAGCATTTGAGCTGCTCATAAGATTTTTAGGTTTTTCATCCCCCAGCCCCTGACGTAAGCGGTTATTTGTTCTAGCCCAGCAGAGTGTCAGTGCTACCATGGAACCAGGTTTTGATTTGTCTGAAGATAAGAAACTGGATCGAAATTGGGCACCGGCTCCAAACTAGCTCCGGAACCGATTTGGTGGAAAAAGCGTTAACAGTAGAAGTTACAGGGTTTCTTAAGAGTTCTTTGGATCGACTGGGTTCGTTCGATCGTTCGTCCTGTCTTTCTGTCTCTGGGTTTATTTGAGAGTCAAATCGCACACCAGGTTAGGATGCTGTTTATAATCTTACGGGCATTCAAATGAAAACTACGCGTGAGAAGCGTTAGCGTGAGTCGAAGGAAAGAAAGACGTCCGAAGTCTTAGCAATTCAGGAAGCTTCTTAGTGATTTTTTTTTGTGTGTATGCCCAGTGTTTATAATCTTTATGATCATTATAATCTTTACCATGAGAGAGAGAGAGCAAAGTGAAGACGGCATATCAAGGCCGTGTTGTGAATAAGCTCTCTAGTTTAGCTTTAAGGTCCTCCAACCAAATGAATTTTTTAAAAAAAATCACTTTGAGTTTTCAGTTTCGTCTACTTCATTTTAAATTCTGATCATTCCCTGGTCCGATTTCTCTTCAAACTTAGGAAATAATAAGCATTTTTTAATTTTTTTTTTTTTTAAATGCTGCTGTAGCACTAAAAGAAACGGCGCCCCGACGTCAAAGCCGCCGAAAGTGCACGGGCTTATCTTAAAGATAAAAACAAGCTGCTGCAGTGGTGTTAAGAAACAGCCCATGAAAACTGCAATTAAACATTATCTGATCTGATTCCCTCAGAACGTCTCATCAGCCCTTGAGGGTTTTTTTTTTCTTTTATATGTCTGTAACAAAGGTCTTTCAGTTAACTTTTGAAAGACAAGATATGTATATATCCAGAGGCTTGAAAAAAAAAAAAGGAAAAAAAGAAAGTCTCACGAGTTTAAGTCAAGCGGCTTTGAACGAAGGCGAATCGTGCCATCGATGCATCATGTTACGCTAAAGCTAAGCACTAGCCCTCTTGTTTCTGTAGGCCTTTCGAATCGCGAGGACTTAATCCGCGTAACGCGGATCTGCGCAGCGGCCGCAGTCGAACGCTCGCTTCTTCACAAAGCTTATTACCGTTCTAAAGATATTACGCGGTAATGAATGTGTTCGGAGCCGACTGACCTGCGTCTGCCGCGCAATTTGTTTTCATCAGCCTGTAAATGGTGGATCATTGTGGCTGTGACGGGAAAGCACAAAGGCTTTCTAATGAAAGCCAGCAGCATCCCTGGCTGTGTCTCATCACTGTGCGTGCTCTGCCGCGGTCTGGAAACAGGTGTGCGCTCACTTCCAAGGTTTCATTTAGAGAGGGATTTAAAGGAATATTCATGACCGCGATCTTTCATCGTAGGGTTTTTTTTTCTCCTTCTCCTTATGGAAAAGGGGAGGGAGGGAGGAAGACTGGGAAGAGAAAGAGGTTGGGGGAGGTGGGGGGAATCAGCAGGTGATTGAAGAGGCCTTTCTGGGATAATTCGGTTTGATTGGAACCTCGCTGTCTTATTACTATTCTGCATCCGACATCGAGAAAGCAAGTCTTGCTGCTGAAAGTTGTCTAGCTCACCGTTTTTTTTTTTTTCTTTTCTTTTCTTTTCTTCCTGTTCGCACCTTAGGTGCAGCATCCTGAAGTTGAACCATGACCAATCTTGAAACATCCTAGCATATTTACTTCCTAACAGGTTTGCCGTGTTCACAAAGAGCCATCAGGAGGTCACGGGCAGCTGCGGGTCGAGTCACGGCTTCAGGAGTCCCGAGCGGCGTTAACAAACGGCACCGCGCGAACGCAAGGCATCAGCCGTGCTGTTGAATCATATTTTTACCCAGTGGGTGTTTGCTGCATGCGGTTACCATGAAAAGCGGCGCCTGCACAGGAAGTCAGCCTCATAATTCTTTTTCTTACACCAACAAGCGCTTCCTCTGCGGTCTCCTTTCGGCTCTTCACCTGTGTCATAGTTTCTTTCTTTCAGATGATTCAGTCGCTTTTAGTTTGTTTGTTTGTTTGGGTTTTTTTTTCCCATGATCATTTCGCGCTCTTAGGAGATAAAGAAACGACGAGATGATATTATTATTATTATTATTATTATTATTATAAAGTCATGCTTAGAAAGAGAGCGCGAGTATGTTTTCCCACGTGGGTTAATCCAACAACAAAGCTATATAGATGATCTATAAGGTGTGTTCGGTGTGCAGCACCTGGCTTAGCCATTCATTCATTCTGCGTTGAGAATGACTAACCTGTCACGAACACTAGGCTCCATTGTGCGAGCCAAGCTGGTCTCAGGACGGCATGTAAATTGAGGAGGTCGGAGCTTAACAGATTATTACAAGAGTGCCGTGCTGGGAACTTCCCCGATCGGGCTCCAGTAAACCGTGCCCGCAGAACCCTCGGTGTGTCACGTCCATGGCGAGAAGGAGGTCATTCCGCAGCTCCAGGGCTCTCGAACCATCCTTTAGGAAAAGCACTAAAAGCCAGCAGTACACTTCCTGAGCGAAGACATGAAAAGTTTAAATGATAAATCAAAAAAACAAAAGAGCGACACAGAGTAAGGATCTTATTTCAAGGTTTTTTTTTTTTCTTTTCGCCCCGTCTGGAGCATCGGGTCTTCTTTACATATTGTCTCTCTCTCTGTGTGTGTGTGTGTGTGTGTGTGTGTGTGTGTGTGTGTGTGTGTGTGTGTGTGTGTTGCCGGGGTTTTCCCCCTCCTTCCCCTCGGGTGCTCCTGTCTCAGAGTTCAGCCCAATTCAAACGTGGTGCATGTGTCATAAACACACACCCCGGCTTTGAAGCCAGAAGAACGGCACAATAGACGACCGGCCCTCCATTCGCCTCCGCTGACAACCTAGAAGCCCCTTTGTGCTCCGCCAGCTTTATGCTCATGTTCAAAGCTCGCTCTTCACTCCACTTAGGAAGGATTGTGTTCCAGCGTGTTGGCTGAATGCAGGCCTGGTTCAGAGATAATTATCTTTTGCAACATGTCATGCTTGACACTGGAGTATTGTTTCGCCAATTTTTATGTTGATGAAATGCAGTTTTGCAGGACATTTCGCTGGAATTCCCAGGACTGTTCGTGAATCGTTCGAATCGAGGTTCTTTCTGGGTAAATTACCTCGCTGACTAGCACCCACAAACACATTCTCTCTTGCTATTAAAAAAAAAACACATTATTTCTATTTAGCCCTCTCGGCGATTAGACTCAAAAGCCCCCCCCTATCATCCCCCTCCCCCCGCGTGCGCCTCCATTAACACCTCTTTCCCAAACCCCGGTCTCTGCATTATTAACGAGGTCTCTCCCAATTAAGATGGATGAGCCTGCTCTTTAGGGTATTTGTTCAGGTAAGATCTCTGATTAGCATATCTGATAGATCTGCCTTCTCATGCTGATTAAACCCTTTCCTCGTCCCGGGGCGACTTAAAAAGAAAGAGCCTCGTAAATGAGGAACATCTACCCCTCCCTCCCAAGTTATGCGTGGAGAGCTGCGAACACATCCAGTAACAGCACACTGCAGAATATTGAAAATGTCGCGTCTCATTTTTTCCCCGCTTATCCTGTTAATAAGATAATCAGATTAAAGGATCCAGGTTAAATTATGGGGGGTGGGGGGAGGGGACACCTTCAAAGTACCCTGACTAAAAAAAAAAAAAAAACGCTTAACGCAAACCGCTGCCTCGAGCGGGCATTCAAGGACACGCAAACGGCGCCCAAACCAAGATTGATGCCCGCGTTGTGCAGGAACAGAGCTCGATGCTGCGCCTATAACTCAAACTCTGTCCACGTAATCAGAGACCAGATCGAGACTAATGGTCCGTGCGGTCCAACTGAGCCTCACTACTGATGGATGTACTTTACAGCACTTAGCACAGTGGAGACGAACGGGTGAAGAACATAAACTTTGGCTGCATATGGATTGTGGATTATGGATTATGGATATGGGTAGTGGCAGAACACATACGCTCAAGAGGGCAGAGAAAGAAAGAAAAATCACAGAGATGGGAGGAAAAAAATTGCCATGTTTTGCCATGCTGACTCGATTTATTTATTTATTCATTCATTCATTTTTAATTGATATTTGTTTGCATTTGAGGTTGTAAAATGTTGCTGTTCCTCTATCATCCTGCAGGGGGAGTGCTGTAAACTATTCACACATTAACAGGCAGCACAGCGAATTTTTTATTTAGAATTATAACAATCTTTTTTTAATTTTTTTTATTATCTAAAATCGGGATGTTTACTTACAGAATTGCGTTATAGATCGAATCGTCACCTGGGTATCGCGATTATGTATCGCATCGTGCGATCCCTGTTGATTTCCATCCCTAATTATCGCATGACCATGTTGATGGGTTCTGTTTGGGATTTCTCAGCTCTTAACCTAGTAGTAATGAGCTCCCCTGCCTAGCCGCTGAGAGTTACAGACGAGCTATCCTGTACTCGCCTCCCGCTGTCTGATTCAGGATCAGTTCTTATCACATTCGACAGGAAGCTCCGCCTCTTCAGTCGTAACTGGGTTATAAGGGGAGTAAGCAAGTTTTTCATTTAGAATTTTTTTTTTGTCGGACACTCTTTCTGCGCCTGTTGGAAAAATAGCTCGGTGTGTGTTAGGGTGTGTAACAATGCCATCCTGCTAGGATTCACCCAAAAGGATTATATGAGGCAGAGCTCTGTTCCTTTCTTCCTCTTAAAATACCCGCTTTACTTTCTTTTTTTCTGTCTTATCTGCTGCTTTTGGTGCGTTCTTGCTTTAGCGACATGCTGCGCCAGCTTCCTGTGTAGATGTTATTTGATGTCCATGCTCACCCTGTCCCCTGGAGAGACTCGCTCACACCTTCAACTCCTCACGTAATTGAATTGCCCTCACCTTCACAGAGACATCAGACTTGTATTTCTTCTCCTCCCTCTCTCTCTCTCTCTCTCTCTCTCTGAGCTACTATAGTAAATCCCAGAGTTTGGCTTGCTTCCCAGTTCTCTCCATTGATGTCTTCGTCCCTCCTCCTTCCTCTCTCTTGCGCGCACACACACACACACACACACACACACTCCGACTGAAAGTCCAAACACTCCTCTTTTTGTTGCCACGGTGAGGGAGGCGGCGAGCCCGTGGAATTCGAGTAATGCATTCCGCTGGACCGCCTTATGCACAGTTCCATACAGGCCTCCCGCTGTCTCCGCAGTGCCATGGCTGTGCTGTATGAGTCATTATGTTTGGCACGTGGCCCTTTGTAGGGGGGCATCCCGGGACCCTGTCTCGACATGTAATACCGTGGAACGCAAGAAACACTCCGCTCCGTTCCTTAACCGTGACTTTCTGACACTCGTTCAAGCATCAGCATCACAAACAGACCGGGCTCGCCATTCCAGTCTCCTTCTCCATCGAGGTTTACGGCAATTTTAACTCTGTGTTGTAAAGAAGAAGAAAAAAGCTTCCTCGCAGGGGAAATGATCCCGATTGGACGCAAATAGGAAAACAAACATCACTGTAGTGTTAATGAGAGTGCTTGGCATGGAGAATGCTAGTCATGCTAGTCATGCTAGCATGTAGTGAAACATAGAGGCGAACTACATTTTGTTTTGTTTTGTTTCATTGTTTTTAGTCACAATTCCAAGTAAATTACTGCTAGATACCTTCCAGAAGATTTCTTTTTTTTAAGTTCACTTGAGCACAAAGTGGTTTAGTGACCTTGATTTTGCTGTGAATTAGCTAGCTAATCTAACCAACATCGATTTCCTTTCCTTTCCTTTTCAATACATTCTCTTCGCTAGATAAGATGCTAACTCTCATGTTTTGTTGTCAGTCTTTTACCCTGAGCGCTATGCTAGATGTTAGCATCATGTGAAAGCAACGTGCGTCAAAGAGGTTTTTTTTTAACTATTAGCTAGCTAAATGTCTAACACTTTATGACGATCTGGTTTAACGTTAGCATGGAGCATGTAGTTCGCGCCCGTTTTAATTGGTCGTCTGATCGACCCGTGACCGGCATAGGAAAATATGTTTTTGGAGATTAAAGCTCATACGCAGGAAAAATACCCAGCTTTCCCAAGAGGAAGATATTTCAAGACATTTAATCTGCCCTTGTGCGGGGTATGCGCGGCGGCGTTGAGCTTCTGGTATGTTCTCCCGGTTAAGAGATTGGTTTTTCTTCCTCGGTGTACCTCTGCAATTAAAGGTGCCTTTCACGGCTCCTGTTTTCCATTATCGCACAAAGTTCCGGCTGTAGTCGCACCGAGCAGAATTCCAAAGAGAGTATGTTTCTCGTGTGTGTGTGTGTGTGTGAGGTTAATCATGCAGCGTCCGTGCACTCGTCTACTCGGCGGTAACAGGAAACCCCGTGGCCCAGCCCTTCAGAGCACTTCAGCTCAGGGTGTGTAGAATTCCATCCTCCCTTACGGCACACGAGCTAATGGGCCGGCCTGAGCTGTGTGAAAGTGTGTGTGAGTGTACGAGTGTGTGTGTGTGTTTGTTGCTGCTGGACTGCCCAATGTTTGCCTTAAGGTCTGCCAGGCCCTGCTGAGTCCTCTAATCCCAGGCATGGAAAAGAATGCATGCACACCACATACAAACACATACACACGCACACACCACGTACCCTTTGGCAGAGCAGGCCAGTGACGGACATCAGGCTTCTCCTTCACGACTGACTGAAAGAGCAAAGTTATTCTCTCGCTCTTTGTAGATGTAACGTACCTGGCATGTTAACCGTTCCCACTTTTCTCACCACATTGGTCATGCCAGGCCGGATAGGGGCCAGTTGGCATAGCTCAGGCTTTTGTTTTCCTGCTTTTCCCGCTTTGTGCCAAGATCTGGCTTTGGGATACCGACGACCTTGATGTGGAGAGTGAAATTTGTTGAAGTGACTACTTTGTTGCTGTCATGTGTAGCCACGCCAGCTGTTTCAGCGCGTTCTCGCAAACGCTGCTATTTATATTTTCGGCCCAGTTTGAAGCAGATCCCAAAATGCACAATGATGTAATCAAGGAAAGAGCCAACCAGTCTCCGAGATGACCTGGAAAACCGCTTGAAATATCATTATTTATCAGAGAAAAAATATAAACGTTTTAATCATCTCTTTATTGCATTTACCCGAACAGTACTCCAACTGTTTTACGCCTACACCGCCAAACATTTTATAAAAAAAATTTTTCTCATATGTGCATAAGTTTAATTAGCATAAGAACAGATGGCTAAACCCTGCACAAGTGACTGTCCTGTATTATTCCCCCTGGAGGTAACAGGGTCATCCTGTTCAAAGGTTTCTAACAGGTTCATCAGCCACCTTCGTCTCTTCTTTCCTCCGTCCTTCACAGCTGGCTCTGAATCGAGGGCGTGAATATTCATGCCGCCATCCCGGCTTACTAAAAGCAGCGCTTAAATCTGCATAATTTGGCTTTAAGTGACTTTCAGATGGCCTTTTCCTTTTGACACTCGTCGGAGAAGGAGCCGTACTTGGTAATCAAGCTGCCATTGTAAAGCGAGCCCTCGCCGCCGTCCAAAAGCTCCTCGAAGCGCCGAGGCCGAAGGCTGCTTTTAAACCTTTGCGGATGAGTGTCCGGGCACTTAAAGCAGCTGCAGCCTCGTAAAGCTTAAACGAGGTGTAATTGTGCATTGTGGGAGCTTTGAAGGGAACGCAAGGTTGTTGGAGTGCATTGTGCGCTTTCACAGTTGCCACACTGTAACCTTTTGTCTGTCACTTTAAACGCACGTCTTTTGATTCCCGTACAAAGATCCGTCCCCGGTTCAGTGGTACTTAAAAAGATTTGTCGTTTTTTTTTAAATAATTTTTTTATTTGATTTTATTATTTTTTTAAGCTAGTTTGAACCCCGATTGGTCAGGGACGATGAATCATCCTATTCATAAGCGCGCCAGCCTTCTTAAAGATGTGACCTTGCGGGTCCCTCTCGGCTTGCCGTAGAGAAGAGCTGTTATTGGTGAGTCGCGCTTTGGAGAGCTCCAGGGCCGTTTGAATGAATGACTGCTTGGCAAAAGGCCTTTCTTTGTGCGCAGACTCCAGCGACGGTGCATTGTGCAGCATTGTTTACCGAGCATTTCCCATTATTTGGTATGCGTGCACATTGGTGAGTGTGTGTGTGTGTGAACGCACGGAACCTTCACTGCAATAAGATGTTCCTTTTACACCAACCTTCCTTCGGTTTTAGAAACAAGCCCGTTACCTGGTTATCAGAAATTCCCTTTGGTCCTAATATTTTACCGCGGCACCTCACTATGGTTGCACACATGGCTGGCAGAAATGAAAAAGGTCAGTAAGCTGTGACAATGAAACCCCTTAATGAATAGATTTCCTTCTTCGGTGCGCCGGCGCAGAGATGACATCAGCTATTATGGCCGATGCGCGGCGGACCATCTGCACTCGTGCGTTCGGGTGTTGCGAAGCAGCTTTGTCTTGCTCTGCTGACTTTATTAGATGAGAGAGGCATGCCAATTATGGGGGCTTGGGCCAAATTTAGGGTTTTAATAAAAAAAATAAAAAATGCAGCACGAGGGTGGGGCTGGTGTGGTGGTGATGCGTTTTTGATGATGTGTCTGAAAAGGAGGGACGCTCCGAAAAGGACACATATGTTTCATAATCAGTCTGAGTCTTTGTTCTGCTTTTGCTTGCATTGGTTGGAATGTGACCAGCAATGGCCTAGGGGAGAAACTGATTACGAGAAACTGCTTTCAGAGCATGTGATGATTCCAGTCAAACAAGGTCCTCTTTGTGAGCGTCTATCCAGCTCTGTACTCATCTCCTTGCACCATTAACTTTGCCCATAATGCCTCTGAGGTAGATGCTTTTGTCAACAAAAAGCTACAGTCATCAGAATGGATCGAGGCTTCTCGCTAGGATCGGGCATGCGCCGTCATTAAATTTTCATCCAGCACAGAGTGACTGATTTATCACAGGTTATAATATTTCCCTGATATATTATTAGATTTGATTGGATTTCTGGCATCAGTACACCTTCAGCTAACTATCCGAGGTTAGCAGAACGTTTTCTGAGATCGAACATCTGAATCCCAGACCAAGTGCTCTAAAAGAGATTTGACCCAACATACACAAACCTTCCTACGACCATAAAACATTGTTCGATTTACTTGTATTCGTTTTGCTAAAGCCTAACCTCTGTAGAACGCCCTCACATCTAAGAACAGAACCTCCAGCATGTCTTGTCCTGTTGTCCAAACTAAATCATGGTGCTTGTCCATCCTGTGCTACCTCTCGCTATTGGCCAAAACACAGTATTGGTGCTGATGTGTTTGCTAAAGAAGCTGCTTCTGAAGTTTATGCAACATGGAAGTGACCGATCTCGCTTCCCTAAAAATGTCAAGTTGCCAACTAGCGGTTTTGGAGACATGATTTTATATGTGGCCCCAAAACTGAATTCATTTAAATTTATCATTATCAACATTAATCATTTAAAATGCTAATTATTCATATTTCTTTGAGTATTGATAGTTAAATTGATGTAAGCTTCTAGAAGCATATGATCTGTAAAAATGTTGCTTAAATTTGGCTTAAAAAGCAAAAACCTTTAGTGTCCGTAACCATGTCAAAATTAACAATTTAGCATTTTAGAATAATCTACTTTTTCATGTGTAAGTCTTTTTAGGTGAAATCCAAATCGACCAAGATTCACCTGAATGACGATTAAGATCATTGAAAGATTTGAATTCAGAATGTTCCGGACACTACAGACATAAAAGGGCATGAAATTGTATTTAGCAAATGAGTCTCTTTTTATCTGATAAAAATATAAATGTGTAGCATATTTACAAAAAAAAACAAAGCATTATGAATGAAGTGAGGTGAGACACTTGAGCACCAACACCATGTTTTGGCCGTATTGCGATGCTTTCTAATGTGCTTCAGCGACTCTTCGCCATCCCCTTGTCCTCTCCTCCAGGCTCCTGCTTCCAAGCTGACGCCTGCTCGCTGCTGTTGGCCCTTTTTGCCATCGACAATAGCGAGCCAGATCTCAGCCCGAGGCCTAGACGGCCCCGCAGAGACAAAAAAAACAGGAGGGTGGGAACCAGGGGAACAGCGGGACTGGGGCAAATAAAGCAGGTCAGGGACGGATTAAGGGAGCATGGAGGACAACATAGGGGTTGGATGGCACTGCTGTAGGAGGAAGGGGTAGAGGGAGGGCACAGACAATGGAGAAATTTAGAACGGGAAAAAGTAGGGGGGAACCGAGAGGGTTGGAAATTAGAGATGAGGCCATCAGCTGAGGTGGTGTAGTGGTTTGCACTGTCGCCTTGCACCTCCGGGTCCGGGTTCGATTCCTGGCCAGGCTCGATTCCCGTATCTATGTGCATGGAGTTTGCATGTTCTCCCTGTGCTTTGTGGGTTTCCTCCGGTTTCCTCCCACAGTCCAAAGATATGCAGGTTAGGCTAATTGGCGTTCCCAAATTGCCCATAGTGTGTGTGTGTGTGTGTGTGTGTGTGTGTGCGCCTTGTCCAGGTGTACCCTGCCTCGTGCCTGAAGCCTCATGGGATAGACTCCAGGTCCCCACGATCCTGAATACAGGATAAAGCGGTATAGAAGATGAGTGAGTGAGCCATCAGCTGACTGTGGAGGCAAAACACACCTTCAGGGTCTCGACAGGGCTGTACAAGCCCGCTTTGTGTCTCTGCTTTCCCCATCACCCCCCCCCCCCCTTTTTTTCCTCCAACCAAATCTTTTTGTTGTCCTTGCCCATATGTTTAGTTTGAGCTGATGAGCATTTTATGCATGGAGGAGCAGCTCGGCGATGCTTTTGTCGTCAAACCAGCTTTTGTACGCTAGCAGCCAAGACGGTCCTCTTCCCTCAGTCCTGCATCATGTGTGTGCCCAGCCACAAGGGGGGGCGGGGGGGAGGGGAAACAGGAGACAATAGTTAACTTTCAGAAAGTCGTTAGCAAATGTTTGGACAAGCCCTGGGCATATATTGACTTTTTCTAACCTTGTAGATGTAAAGTTAAAGTACACAATGTTGCACGGGCTTCTAGGTGTTTCCGAGGCGATGTTTATGCTCTGGTGCCTGTTTTACAGCTGTGGGGTCCAAAGTGCTTGTAGGAAACAGTTACAAAGATGGAATGTGGTGGGAGTGGAGCAGTTCGGAAAGCGTTAGCTTGCATAGCGAAAGGGAGAAAGACAGGCTCGCTAAGACGGAAGCTTTTGGCAGAGGTACCAAACTCGATTGTGTGTTTTTTTTTTTTTTTAAACATTTATGAAGGGAATATATATTCTGCAGTGCCGCCGGTTGTGCAGAATGAGTGAGCGTCTGAAGCTCGCTCCAAAAGCCCATTGTGTCCTCCCAGTGCTGCTCGTCATTTACAGCCAAGCAGATGGTTTGTTCACGATCACATATTAATACTGGCTCTGTTTTGGAGGAAACGAGCAGCAAAAGGCCAGCATGTCATAAAGTTAAGGAGGCCAAGCTGGATAGACCCATCATAGCGGCATGTGAAGCGCACCCAGTGGTCAATTTTGGACAAAATGAACCAGATTAGGGCATAAACACAAGCAGGGCCTGTCAGGATCTTTTCCACCAGTGAGATGCCCTGTGGCTGGAAAATTGTTGGTTGTCTGTTTCAAGAGGAAATGCATGACCAGACAACTTCCTGTAAGATCCATTCCGGTTGCACGCCATAATTTGGGTTTTGCGCATCTGCATAAAAGGAAGTAGATCTTAAGGTGTCACTGAACAGGAATGTAATTAGCCATGCTCTACAACAAGCATCCTACTTCCTATTTCAAAGAGCCAGGGTTGGCTCACCGTCTAAAGGGCCGGGATGCATATTCAGTGTGCTTTTGAGCACCAATGCAAGAAGACCTTGAGATAGAAATACAATGAAAGGATATCCTCCTCCACCCCCCCACCCCCTTTTTTTTTAGTGGTTGCCGCATGGTTTTGCTTTTATCTGTAGCGGGACATCCGGTCCTTCTTACGCCCTTCTTATATTCATCTCCACTCTACCATCCTAACCTAACGTACTCCATATTCATCCTCGCCCGCGTGTCTCCTTTCATTTCAGGACTCTCGAACCCTCGGCAGGTTAATTAGCAACCAGATAATAAAAGCTCTTCAGCCAGAGCTGGTTGTGCATCCAGTGCGATGTTTATTTCGGGACGCAATCGTTTCGCTGTGTAATTACATCTTTCGTTTCAGCCTTGGTTACAGCGCGTGCGTGGTCTGAGGTGGCTGAAAGAAAGGCCGCTCGAGGCCCGAGGATCAGAAATCAATTGCGGGTGATCATGACAAATGAGGCGCGAGGCCAGGCGTACGGGAGCCGTCATGAACAAATCAGCCTTTTATCCAGGCAGGCATCGGGGCCCCGGCTCCGGCCTCAATGAGTGGCTTTGTGTGCATGCATGTCTGTTGTGTGGAGATAGATAGGAAGGTAGGGGGGTTGCGGTGTTAACCATATTGCTGCTGGGACAGATGGGAGGTGGAGTGGAGGGTCTAGCGGATAAGAGGAGGAGGGGCCTCGGAGTCCTTCCTGTTAAGGCTTTGTGGCTTTAAGGGGGCGGGACGGTGTTGCCATTGGCTGACGGGTTTCTGCGTGGGTGTCTTTAAAGGCCGGCAGATGGTGCCAAGGGAGTGTGTTGTGTGTCTCTTCTTTCTTGTCCTCTCCTGTTTCCCAATGAGCGCTGCTGCCTGCAGTGGTATCGGCCCCCACAGCAATCCCCCTACAAACAGATGGCCAATAGAGAGGCTCGCTATTAGCGACTTTGTTAGCACTGAGAATTAGCGCCCGGTGCCAGTAGATTAATTATATGATGGTTAGAAGCGCACCCGCAGTAACAGATACGATATGACGCGTTATATAACGTACATGGTTTTGTTTTTCAGTTTTGCTAATACAATTTATGGCCTTAGCAACGTTTTAACGTTGCCTATGAAATATCCAATCAGCCGTCTGATGCTGTGAGTAGCTTGGTGTTGATTAGAATAGAATAGATTAGATTAGACAGAGGCTTGGACTGAATTAGCTTGTGGCTGGATCACACAGTTGTAGTCTTTCAGCTCGGCGCTGCAGCGTGGCATGGAGATTAGATCCAGGCTGTGGGTGGGAAGGGGAGGAGGAGGGTGCTCCTGATGACTGTTTTGTCTTCATTTCTATACGATTTGTATTTTGTATGCGACCAAGTGCGTCTGATTCTGATTCGGTTAAGCTTCCCCTGATTGGTCTGTTTACTAAGCGTTGGCGTCATCTCGTGTAGAATCAGCCTTGTGTATCTTAAACAAGCCAGTCAAATAGGCTGAATGCCTGCTCATGAGTGTGTGTGTGTGTTTGAGCACAATGACCCATATTAACTGGAGCAGTGTCATTACTCCTCCAGGCTGACGCTGCATGGCTTATTGTGATCGACGCTGGCACTCCATCTGCTTACGACATCTTCCCCGATCCCATCCTTCTCTGTCCATGTCTCTTTTCTCTTTGTCTCATCCGTGCCCGAGGCCTCCTCTCAGCCAGGTACCGGATGATCAAAAAGACCTAGAAGAGGGAGCAGCAGATACGCATGCGTATACACACACACACACACACACACACACACACAAGGCCTCGGAGGTCAGTGTGAAAAGAGCAGCCGTGGAGAGGATGGTAGTGAAGCATGGACTGCTTATCAACCCAACAAAGGCTTGTATTGAAAGGAGAAGAGGACCTTTAACATCTATCTGCGTCAGGCTCCGCCCCCTCACGTCACAGCAGCCAATGAGCAATACTTACTGTCACATGTAGGATTTGAATAACATCCTTTGTTTTATGTCTTGGTAACATCTAGTTTTTTGTTTTGCTAGAGTGCTCTTAGACGCACAGTCACAGTAATCTGTCAGTCTCAGCAAAGGAGGCGTGGCCTCCGTGCATCAGACTGGGTGAAGGAGGTGTAGCCTCCGTGCGCCATTTTTAATGAAGGAGGCGTGGCCTTTGTGCATCAGACTGGGTGAAGGAGGCGTGGCCTGTGTGCATCAGACTGGGTGAAGGAGGCGTGGCCTGTGTGCATCAGTCTCAGTGAAGGAGGCGTGGCTTTAGTGTCTTGATCTTCACTGAGACTGAAGACTTCTCCAAAGAGCTGTGGCCCTTGTGCATCAATCAGTGTGAAGGGGGCGTGACCACAGGCTTTGCACAATTCCTCCGTCACTTCCTGACATTGCAGTGTGTGTAACTAATGTAGGCGAGGGAAGTAAAGTCTGGTTAAAAGAGAGTATTGAAACTTGACAGCCAGTTGACACACATTGAAAGTGTGACACGTGTGTGTGTGTGTGTGTGTGTCGGGTGCAGGGCTGTAAGACTGGTAGAGATTACTGTCCTCTGTGTTAAGGCGGCTAGTGACAGGCACAAGGTCTCCTGCAGCGTTGCAGGTCTCCTAAGACTCCCTGTGGCTTGTTTTGCAGTGTCACAGTCTTTCTCTCTCTGACACACACACACACACTTACACACACATACAGTTTCAATTTCATTCTCCTTGCCATCCTCCTGTCTCTCTCTCTCTCGTTCTTTTCTCTCTCCTCCTCCTGGGCAGATGAGAAGTCCTGAGTCACCATAGGCGTATCTGATAAAGAGCAATTTAGCGGAATGGAGTCAGTAAGGACAGCGGGAGGAGGAGGAGGAGGAGGAAGGCAGGAGAATGACACTCTGCTCTCTCTCAGGCTTCAGATTTTACGGCATTACAGTTGGTGCTGATGTACAGTGTTGTTGTTGTTGTTGTTGTTGTTGCTGTAACAGACTGTACCGTACACCGATTGTGGTGGAGCTTGGTGTGTGTGTGTGTCGTGAGCTGTGAGTGTTAATCGGTGATCCACAGGAAACCCACATCTGTTGAGAAGTTAAAGTCTTAATGATTATTGTATCTTCAAATCGTCACCTCTCTCCATCTCACCTGCTAAGACACCGTTTCCTCAAGTGTTTGCTTTTTTAGCCAACGTGTCAGACATGATCCTTTTTTTTTTCTCTGATTATCACAATCTCATCCCGCACTTTCAACCCACTCCAAGTCCAAAGAGTTTGAACTCCCGTAGAAAACTTGTAGATTTTTGCATGATCTGCATCGAGTGTACGTATTCATCCAGCAACCTCGCTCTAAAACTTAGCGAAAGCAACGGACAGCATCATTATCCAAGTCCTTTTATTTCCTTCTAGCTCGCTCTCTCTCTCTCTCTCTCTCTCTCTCTCTCTCTCTCTCTTTTCAAGGAGTGGCGTCTCGGTTCTTCTCAGCGCCATACGAAGGCCACACGAGGCTTAACAGCTCGTGTGTTAGCCTAAAAGAAACACCCAGGTCGGTTTTTAAAAAAAAACACACCTTCTCCCGTCTCTCGAGTCTTTGTTTGCGTTTGGATCCACTCCGGAGCGAGGCTAGCCCCTCTCCCTTTCAGGCTTTTATCAAACTGGAAACAGACATCACCATAAACTCGGCTTAATCAGGTGCCTCGGCGCTCGCTGGCTCTGCCTGAAAGCGCTCGGCAGTAAATTGGACGTCGGATTTGTTTTCTGAAAAACCTCAAGGAGGGGCGGCGGGGAGGTAGGACGCCTTCTTAGGAGAACTCGTCTGGAAAAGCCTTTTGTGGGATTTGGCAGGGCTAAAGACGGAGCTTTGCTAGCTCTAGTGTTAGACGCCGGACTAAACCGAGACGCGGTGTCTGTGCACGCGAGACGTCGACGTAGGGAATGTGTACGAGCATGTTTCTGTGGACATACTGTATGTATGGGATAAGATTTAGGTCGGGTTCTTTGGGATGGGCGAGTGCTAGGGACTTTTTACAGAAAGCCTGACTCAGAAGACTTTATGTAGCAATGTTTAACTCTCAGACCTTGTGGGGTTTTTTTTTTGTATTTATGAGAATTCAAGAAGGTTTAGAAACATTAATATTGTTTTATTAATATAGCAGTCATTTCCTGTGCTAAACCTCCAGTGATCCACCCCATACACTGATAACCCAGTCTCGGTTGCCATGGTGCACGGTTAGGGTGAGACTCATATTATAATCCTGACTGTCCCACCCCTCACTGTCCATCCCCCGATCAATAATAATAATAATAATAATTCACCATTCAAAGCCTGGAAACACGACTACCCAGACACCTCTTCCGCCCCTCCTAAACCCCACAGCCGTAAGCATATTTGCCCCACATTTTAACCCCCATATCCTCAGGGACTTGTTTATACGTGAGACCTTACAGAGCCCTTATCCATCAGCCCCGGCATTACAGAGTGCCTTACATCTCCGATACGCTCTCCCCAAGGACGAATTCACAACCCCGGCCCGTGAGGATTCGAAGGTCAAAGGTGACGGGGGATCTACTTTGGTCTCGCTTCCTAGTAGGACATGTGAGTCTCGGAGCTCTCCTGGGATTATTTTTTCCCCAGAGACGATTGGATGACGTTAATCCATTACCGTGTAAGATCAGTGCGGCGCGGGTGGCGCTTTGGTGTGACTGCTGATCTCTCGAGAGTTTACAGCTGATTTAAAAAATGTTTCTAAACCTCTTATAATCGGAATGTAAACGTGCCGTAGAGAAACTTTAGCAAACGTTGGCTCAGATTTGCGAAGTTTTTAGTTTAGTTATTATAGAATAACCGAGGCCTTTTTCAAGTATATATCTGTTTTTTTTTCTCAGCCTGGATATCACATGACTGACGCTCTCGTACCTCTCTGTCTCCTTCCAGGTTTCCACCTTAGCGGGACGGTAACAGAACCGGCCACACACTCGGAACCCGAGGTGACGCACCGCGTGGCCATCAGCTTCGACCGCTGCAAGATCACGTCAGTGACGTGCGGCTGCGGCAACCGCGATATCTTCTACTGCGCCCATGTGGTGGCGCTCTCCCTTTACCGCATCCGGCGGGCCGAGCAAGTCAAGCTGCGGCTGCCGATCTCCGAGACGCTCTTCCAGATGAACAGGGACCAGCTGCAGAAACTGGTGCAGTACCTGATCACGGCGCACCACACCGAAGTGCTGCCCACGGCGCAGAAACTCGCGGACGAGATCCTGTCCTCCAACTCGGAGATTAACCAAGTGCACGGTGAGGATCGTGTGGCATTTCCGAATTCAAATCAGCTTTACTGGCGTCCATTAGCTACCACGCGGATTTATTTTGTTTTTTTTGCCTCAGAGTACGTAAATGTTATGAAAATCTAACTAGCATTTGAATAGTGAAATTTCTCCCGACATCATTTACACATTCAAAGCAGTTTCGCTGGCGTGACTAAAACAGTAAAGCATTTCAAACTGTACGTAAAAGACACAAATTCCAAGCCCTGGTTTCAACGTACGCTCCCACTTTCCGTCCCTCTCTGCCTTACATCATCCTTAACGATCAGCTCGGGCTCTTCCCAGAGACCTGCCAGGAGCCGCAGCCTGAGCGGGGGGGTTGGGGGGGGTCGAGGAAATGGGACGCAGCCTGCCAGGAATCCGGTCACGTGACCCGTTTCTCTTCAGAAGTGTCTTCGAGTGTTTGCTCGTAACTCGTAACCGGTTCGTTTTAAGACCCTATCAGGGGAGCCGTGTTAGTTTTAGCTCTGCCAAGTGCGGCTCTTTAGGCTAAAACGGTTTACGACAGCGTTCCCGAGCTCTCACAAGTCCCATAATCAGGAGTTAGGAGGTGGATAGGTGAGGGAAAGCAGACCGCGGCTTCCTCACGCTCTCTCTTCTAGCGGAATATTAAAGCCGGTCTCGGCACACGTGGCACGAAAACCCTGGCCGGGAGGTTGCCCTCATTCTGTCGGAGTCACCCAGGGGCGCTTATCAACTGCTCGCCAGGAGCTGAGGAACAGGGTCACATGACCACGGCTGGCGAGAGGTAGTGTTACAAAAAATGAGCTAAGGTTTCAGTCAAAGTGCAGTGATGCGTATTTTTTTATTTTCTAATGATTTATGCTGACATACAGACGGCAAGTTTTTTATTCTGAGCTTATCCTTAGAAAGAAATGAAAAAACAAACTTTGATTGATTATCTTAGCATTAAAACATCAGTGTAATTAGTGTAACAATATATATAAAGTTTATATATAGTGCTGTTAATCGATTAAAATGTTTTTATCTAGTTAATCACAGTCACAGTCTATGATAAATCACGATTAATCACAAATTTAAAAGACTCTATACAGAATTACCTGCATTATAAACATGCAGTGTTGGAATAAAGAAATGCATAACAAACTTGTTAGAGGAAACTGATTATGCATATAATTATAATAATATTAATTAGAATATAGTTTTATAATATTGCAAACATTAACATAACCTCGAGTGGGACCGGCACTGTACACCGTGGCTGCGTGTAGTATTATGGGGGTGTGGCCAACCCACCAATGGGCGGGGCTCAAACCCAGATGCTCAGATCCGAACATCACCAACCTGGAACTTTAGCCGTCCGAGCCGCCGCTCCCACATCATGTGTTTAACGTATTCTTGTAAAAATTGTTCTCCTTGAAGGACGCTCGAACACAACTTTGGTTTCATCCAAACTTTTTTATCTAGAAACTTTTTATAATGAAGTCTTATTATTATTATTATTATTATTATCACACACAGCCGGGGAACTGCACTCTGACTATGGGAAGCAATTAGGGTCAAACTTCATCATAGAATTAAATTTGTGTTACAAAAATAACAAAAATAAGATTTGTAGACTAATCACACGCGTTAACACGTCGATATCGACAGCCCTAGTTATAATTAGTGATGAATTTGTATTTACTTGTGATCAAATCATTTATAAATATAAGCTGTGCTTATTAATTAGAAGAAATTCATAAAAGCATTTTTTTCCTTTTTTTTCTTTTTCAATCTATTCATCAAAAAGAGAAAAACATTCCCTCTCCTATGAAATAAAGCTCAACATGTGTTTTCATTCTCAACAACTATGTGTTTTTTTTTGAGCGACCGAGCGAGTTATGTGAGTTATGACTGAGTAATGAAGAAAAGAAAGAAAAAAACAAACGCTTGATGATTTACAAACTTTATCATATCGATCTGGTGGTACGTGTTGCTTTCTGACTATGTTTGGATGTGAAAAGCAGAACTACTGCAGCGTGAAGAAGTTTCTCTTTCTCTCTCTGTCTCTGTGTATGTGTGTGTGTGTGTGTGTGCTTTAAAACGCACCAATGAGAAGTCGATCTGAAATGAACCGATGTCTTCGAATCTCTCTTGATAAAGCGATGAAATCCGAGATCGCTAATGCTGTCCATCTCGAGCCTGTTATTCCCGAATCAGCGTGTGCTCTTCACTGAAAGCGCGACATTATCCAGAGAGGAGCGTAAAGAAGGAAGACTCTGCTAAAGGGTGGAACTCGAGTGTTGGAGTTATTCGATCTAAGTGGAGGCGTTACTCCAGAGCCAGGGAACAAAAATGATTTGTAGATTTATTTCTGATGAATTGTATTTGCTCATTTTTAGTCCGGCTGCGCGGTCAGGTTCGTATTTTATTTATTATTTTTTTTACTAACCCTTCCTCTGGGCGTGTGTGTCTATCAGGGGCCCCGGACCCCACGGCAGGAGCCAGTATCGACGATGATAACTGCTGGCACCTGGACGAGGAGCAGGTACGCGAGCAGGTCAAGCAGTTCCTCTCGCAGGGAGGCTACTACGGCTCGGGAAAACAGCTCAACTCCATGTTCGCCAAGGTGAGACGTCGGTAGCGTGTGTGTGAAGTGATGTGAAAGACATGCTCGATATTAAAGATGCTATTGTGATAAATGACGGCACTATAAAATCCTAGGAGGACTATTAAAATCAATGTGCTTTAATAAAATGTCAAGCAGCCTCTCATTTCCTGTGTGTGTGTGTGAGCGTGTGTGAGCGTGTGTGTGCGTGTGTGTGCGTGTGAGCGTGTGGTTCGGCTGACGTTCGAATTAGCCTCTGTGCCTGCTGTGTATATTTCAAATCTTGTTTTAATAAAGGATTATACAGTATGATACACTTGTGCTTTAAAGAAATGTCAATGTGTGTGTGTGTGTGAGCAGGTGCGGGAGATGCTGCGCATGAGGGACTCGAACGGAGCACGCATGCTCACCCTCATCACAGAGCAGTTTATGGCTGACCCACGCCTGTCGCTATGGCGACAGCAGGGCACGGGCATGACGGACAAGTGCCGACAGCTGTGGGATGAACTCGGTGAGTCGCCGGTTTGAGCTGAAACCATCCTAATGCTGTAACATTGTTGCATCACAAAGTACATTTGTATTTAATCCGAGTTGTTAATGTGAAGTTTCGTATGGTGAGGCCTGTTGCAGCTGTTGGTACCGTGGCGTCCGTATGCCGAGGTACCGCTCTACTGGTTTTAGTTTACGGTTCTCGTCGCAGCGTTTAACTGTAACCGCATCCTCTTTAACTTCAAAGCCTTTAATGTACATCAGGAAGCCGTAAACACCCCCGACATGTGAGGCAGCGCAACGCCGACCATCAAATATGGCCGAAAAAAATCAATGGCCTTTCTCTCAGCAGCTCGCGATCGATCCGGACATTTAGAGGCCGGATTCCTGACAATGGCTGCAGTGCACAGCTCCGGGGGGGGGGGGGGGGGGGGGGGGGGGGGGGGGGGGGGG
>JAQMYK010000018.1:2535746-2548351 GCA_030014345.1 Clarias buthupogon | reverse complement strand
TTTGCTCACAGTTCTTGTGATCATTTTGACCCCACAGGGTGAGATCTTGCGTGGAGCCCCAGATCGAGGGAGATTATCAGTGGTCCTGTATGTTTTCAGGACCTGGAGTGTGACTGTTTGAGGTTGATGTCTTTTATACTGATAATGACTTCAAACAGATGCCATTAATGCAGGTAACGAGTGGAGGTCAGAGGAGCTCTTAAAGACGAAGTTACAGGTCTGTGAGATACAGAAATCTTGCTTGTTTGTAGGTGACCAAATAGTTATTTTACTGAGGAATTTACCAAATAATTCATTAAAAATCCTACAATGTGATTTTCTGGATTATGTTTTCTTATTTTGTTATATGAGCTATATGAAATTTCACTTTTTGATACCATGTTTTGGCTGATACACCAACATAAAAGTAGAACTTTATCATCTGCACCAATTAAATTTTTCATTGGGTCGTTTTACATTCATGGCAGATGCATTTATTCAGAGTGACTTACACTTTATATATATTTTTTTATACATCTGAGCAGCTTGGTGGTTGTGAAATATGAACCCTGACCGTACCCTTATCCTGTACCATCCCAGGAGACTTTGGGCACGAGGTGGTGGTACACCCTGGACACGGTGCCAATCACAACAGGTGCAAACTCCACGCACACAGACCGAAGTTGAGAATCGAACCCTCGACCCTGGCGGTGTGAGACCAGCTCCAATTTTGGGAGTTAGGGCATAGGAGTGCTAATAAACAGCACTAAACAAAAAACTAATAATTTGTACCTCTAATATTACAGTGTGGATCTGGATCAATAAGCATTATTGTATGTGTTACTTTTCTGGTTTATCTCAGACTCAAGACGGATTAAAAACCAACAATATAATTAGGAACAAAACTAGATAAAGTTTCCTCTTTGGGCTGCGATACATTAAGAAACGTTTAACGTTCTGGTGTTCAGCATAAACACGCATGCTGTGAAGTTGGAGGTCGTCGGTTCGAGTGTTTGCCTCTGAAGCCAGACTTTTGGGCCACAGAGTTGATTAATAAATCCCTCTGTAACCTAAACCACATCAGTGAATCAGTAGTGATTTTTGGTTGAGTCAGACGTCTATTACTAGTGTGTATCAGACACCACACTGGCCTGATTTGATCGATCACACTTGTGGTAACACGAGACGACGTCTAAGTCATGTTTCCTCCATCACGTTTTTTTCTTTAAGCCTGTGTGCTTGTATTTACTTCCGTCTCGTTTCCATCAAATAAATAAATTGATAAATTAATAAATAAATGAAAAAATAAATAAATGTTTTCCATGAAAATCTCCCTCTCTTTATTTTGTCAAATATAAAAAAAATTATAAAAATAAAAAACCCTACATACACACATGAATACAAACGCACTTCTTTTTTAATTATTTTAATTCATTCATTTCTGATTGCAAGTCACGCAAAAAAATTCTACAATAATTCTCTCTCTTTTTTTTTAAAGGCATTGAATAGTGCTCGGATAGTGTGTGTGGCTCGGATAGCGACTCGTGCTGTCGGTCATGACGCCTCATTTGTGGTCGAGGAGCCGACGGGAGTGCGAGTGCACGGCCTCCACGAACGCGCCCACGTTCTCGGGATCCATGTCGGGGTACAACCCGTGGCCGAGATTGGCGATGTAGCCCCTGGTGCCGAACGCCTCCACCATCGTCTTTACAATCTCAGAAATGTTCTCCTAAACACACACACAGGTTTATATTTGCATATTAGAAGATTCTAGACTCTGACATTATGTCACAATGACAATTCCATTTGCTCAAACATGACCTTAACGTGAACAGAAGCTGACCCATACATCTGTCACTAACTAAAAGTTTTGGCACCCCACACAAAACGCCAAGCTGAGGATCATCACGTTTTCAGATATTATTTAACAGGTTTGCATACATTAATAATAATTTATTTATTATATCTGGACTTAATTAAGGGAATAAATTGCTGATCATCAGAAAACAGCTCCGTCCTATTCAAAGCCTAGTGTTACCTTAGTAGCATATAGTGCACAGGGGTCCATGTTCCCTTGCAGACTGACTTTCCCTCCAGTCCTCTGCCTGTGAAACACACACACACACACACACACACACACACACACACGTAAACACATGGTCAGGATTTAGGTCAAGCACCGGGATGTCCCATGATGCAGTGGTGACCCACCGTGCCACGCGAGGGTCAATGGTCCAGTCCAAGCCCACCACCTCATAGTGGGACTGAGAGAGGTCCTCCAGTGCGTAATGGCCGTCCTTCGCAAATACAATCTACTCCAATTAAAAAAAAAAACAAAAAAAAACAGGCCAGTGTGAATGGATTGAAAACATTTGCACAACAGTGACATCTAGTGACAAGGATTCGAAAGCGCTTGAGTTTCAGTAGAACCTCCTGACCATCAGTCCAACACCTTAAACCTGAAACTGAAACGTTCCATGGTGCCCTAACTACTTTTTTCCTACAAAGTGCATTATGGGTATTGCATTTTTTCTTCTGCATCACTCAGACACTAACCCCGGCTGCTGGCGCACTGAATATTCACCTCCAAATACAACTGTATGTAGTGAGCAGGATAGAGATTTTTATAATTTTTTTGTTTAAAAGATTTCAGTCAGCTGTCTTTTGATCAGATGCATTTGTTTTACACTTTAATTACAGTTTAAGAAACTGAGACAGAGGAGGAATAAAAACTTCATAAATAAATAATTTTTATAACAGGGAAGCAGACTGATCGTGTCTAGAGTTTTTTTTTTTTACATTTAGCGTTAAAGCAAATCTGTGAAGACTGGAGACACTTCACCCACCATGGGGACGTCATCCAGCCCGGAGTCCTTCAGCCTGTCCTTCACTCTGTGCGCGATGTCCCTGAGGTACGGCAGAGCGAACACTTTAAACTCCACCGGGCCCAGACAGCCGGCGTGGGATTCAAACACCTGCAGGGCCTGAAGAATACACAATACACACACACACACACACACACACACAATATGAGCATCATCACTTCTACCCAGGTGCCAGCATGGCTAATGAGACATTGGTACAAGGTCAAAGAAAATATTTAGACAGCAGTCCTAGTGGAGTGTGAAGTGTAGTCAGTAGTCAGCAGCGTCTTCGTGTCTGTGTGAACCTCCACAGGTCAAAGGAAACATGATTAGAAAGAAGTGAGAATTCAAATCATAAATATTCCAAAAGACACACCTATTCCTGGATATTTCTGGAATTAAACTACTCCACCCCCCCCAAAAAAAACTAATCAGCCAAAAACATGGTATCGCTGCTAAAAAGTGAATTTTCAGACAGGATCACATAACTAATAATAATTTTTCATTATGCTTCTTACCTCCCGATTCATCCACGATTCATTTTTTGTAAATATACATACACATTTATATTTTTAGCAGATTAAAATACAATGCTAAATTGAATTTTATGTCTGTAGTGTCTGTAACATTTATATTGTTAGGATATTGTAACATGAATTTGACATGGTTACAGACACTACAGATTATTATTATTATTATTATTTTTAAGCAACAATTTTTACAGGTCATATGCTTCTAGAAGCTTACAACAATTTTAGTATAAATAATCAAAGAAATATGAATAATTTGCATTTTAAATGATTATTGTTTGAAGCGAAACAGTAGAACGCTGAAAATGGCCAGTTTTGGGGCTCATGTAAAATCATCTCTCCAAACAATCTGCATGTCTTTGGATTGTGGGAGGAAACTGGAGTCCCTGGAGGAAACCCACCAAGCACGGGGAGAGTAATAAGAACAGAGACGGGAATTTCTACAATGTTAACACTGACCTGAGCGCCGGCTTTGACCTGGCCCAGCAGATACTCCACGATGACGTCAGTGAGGCGCTTGAGGAGCTGATGACTGGCCTCGGGGTGTCTGTATAACCAGCGCTTCGCCTTCGACTGGGTGACGGAGCCGCCGCCTTCGATCATGTACGACATCAGAGTCCACTGCACGTGGAAGAAAAATACAGCAGGTCAGTTTATCCTGGTTTTTTTTTATGTGATATTTCACCCAGATTACATCATCATCATCATCATCATCATAATCCTGGTCCACTCACCGGTGCGCCGCTGAAGCCGATGAGAGGAACTTTACCCTCCAGCTTGTGCCGCGTCAGCGTGATGGCCTTGAAGACGTAGCCCAGCTCGGATGCCACGTCCACTTTGGACCGGAGCCTCTGCAGATCATCCGGCTCCTTCAAAGGCTCTGGGAATGTCGGACCTTTTCCTGCCACCATCTGAACGTCCATACCCAGTGCCTACACACAAACACACACATTTTTTGATAGTTAAACTTGAACTTACACTCCTGCAACAAAAATTTATTTGCAGATACTTTAACTGAAGGAGTTTTTAATTTAATCCCTTACCTGCGGCACCACCAGGATGTCTGAGAAGATGATCGCGGCGTCGAATGGGAATCGTCTCAGCGGCTGAGGGGAAAAACGAGACGGTTACTGAGTCACCTCAGAGTCTTCACCGAGTGTGAGGTTTTAGGGGGTTTGGGTGTGTTTAAGGTGCTGACCTGCAGCGTGAGCTCACAGCAGTCCTCTGGGGAGCGGCACGTCTCAAAAAAGTCCTTCAGCGCTCGGAATTCCCTGAACTCTGCCAAGGAAAGTCATGGTGATACTGAAACGATCCATGTGTACATAAACAATCACGTCTACTTCAATTAGGTACAACTTTCTAGTACTGAGTTTTTGCTTTCAAAACCGTCTGGCATAGATTCCATACGGCCACGTCCAAAATCCCGTAAATCACCTTTCATTCTCATGCTCGATTTGAACTTCAGCAGATCGTCTTGACCAGGTCTACATGCCTGAACGCATTGACATGCTGCCATGTGATTGGCTGGTTAGATATTTCCGTTAACAAAAGCAGTTGAACAGGTGTACCTAATGAAGTGGCCTAATGTGAGTGAATATACTGTACATACATGTTAGTGCTGTACTAAGAATAAAAACACCAACATCCAACTAACAGCTCCCCCATTAACTCATTTAACATGGGCTACAGGGGTGCCAATACATTGTGCAGTCTAACAGATGGGCTACAGTCAGTGTTTGGCCAAAACAAACAAAATCTGATCAGTTATTTATTAAAGTCAGTAAATATGTTAGAAAATAATGTAGCAATTATGTAATTAAATATTGTTTATTTACAAAATATTAATTAATAAATTAATAAAGTATTTTTGTAAAAAGTTACATTTTTAATACGTTTAGTAAGTACATGTATGTATATGCACATATATACTAGTTAGTTCATACATAAATAAGTTCAGGTCAGTATGTAAATAAGTCAATTAATACAAATGCACATTAGCTTGTCAGGTTAAGTATGTAAACATGTGTGCTAGTTAGTTAGTTAATAAATAATCAGGTTATTTATTTAGCAAGCAAGTTAGTAAACTAGTAATTTAGTACATCAGACACTCAGTTATTAATCAAACATGTTAGTAAGTAGGTAAGTTAATTAGTTAAGGAAGAAATTACCAAATCATTTTAAGTTGTTCAACTTCAAGTTACATTGTTAGTTATTTAACAAAGGATGTTAGTGTGCAGCGTTAGTAGTAGTGTGTTAGTTAAGTATGTAGTATTGGACAGCAATACAGCGAGTTAGTTAGTAAGCAACGTACAGTAGTTTGTACGTTAGCAAGTACTTCAGATTGTAAGTAAACAAGTTAGATATTTAGCAAAGATATTATTTAGCAGGTTTATTAGAAGTTATACAGTCAGACATAAAGTTAGTGAGTTAGTAAGTGCACAAGTTAGTATGGAAACTTTTGTAGTATGGGTTTGCAATAGAAGTTAATAACTATCTAATTACTAAAGTAGTGTTAAAGTAAAAGTAGCAAATGAACAATTTTGATATTAGCAAAGATGTTAGTTAGTAGGTATGTTAGTAAGTTTAACAGAGAAGTTAGTTAATAATCAAGTTAGTTAATAAGTAAATAAATCATTTAATTTGTTAGTTTGTTACTTAGTCATTGGGCTAGTGAATAAAAATAAGCGAATGTAAAATAAGTAACTATTCATTACTTGTGTATCACTGATCTACACCTTAGTTACAATCCAGCACATTTGATTTAAAATTTATGCACATAAAACAAAGAACATGTGTATTATACATACAAGAACAACAGAATTACTATTACAGAATTACTACTAGTATTACAAAATTAGTACTGTGTATGACTGCACTGTATAATTAGCACTGTGTATGTGACAAATAAAATTTGAATTATAATAATTGCACAAATATTAATATGATGAGGGGAAAAAAAGGGCTACTAATAAGAGCTACTGATAGGAGGAGTGTAAAACTGAATTTAGATTCACTAAATCTGAGAATGTATCATCACAGGAACGGTGAGATTATCAAACACACACACACACACACACACACACACACCACTTTTTAGCTTGGTATTAGGGACATGAATGAATTCAGAAATACAATCAACAGCTTTTCCATCCTGATAAAGCAATTTCAAATAACTCCTGGACCTCAGTGAAGAGACAGGACCGACATCAACACAGATGTGCTCAGACACAGGTGTGTACCTGGCAGGTATCGTCCCGCTTGCCGCATGCACCACACTGGGACATGCTCGACCTCCTCGCCCCGGGCCGCTCGCAAAAAAGTGTCATTTTTCAGCTCTGGAAAGTCTTTAGGCCTGAGAAGGGAAGCGGTGCGGTTAGAAACGTGCGTGACTCGAACCCTCGACCCTCACAAAGCAGTAAGAGTGTTATCAGCTGCCTCTCCCTCTTCTCATCATCAACACCCTTAACAGGTGGAGAGAGGAGATAAGACCTGCTCACAACTCGGTTATAACGGTCCTCACCAAGTCACAATGCCAACACCATCAGGTGTAATGTAATGCACACAGATCTGTTTATTCTCACAGGCATTAGTAATAAGACTAAAAACTAAAACTTTAACTCATCCTACATAGATTTAAGCACAACTCTTAGCTCTGACAGGCATGATCTCATCTAATGCACAAGGAAGCAAGCCTTGCTAACTTCCTATCCAAAACTAATCATCTGAAATGAAAGAAATATTTCTGAAATAATTTATATAATAATAATAATAATAATAATAATAATGTCACGTGACTGATCACTCTGGTTGAGTCTTGATCTCTCAAAATAATCATGAGACATTCATTACACTAAAGTACATTAAACACACACACACACACACACACACACACACACACACAGGATGAGGAATACACACTTACAGGATGTGATTGTCGTTGGTCATGGTGTAAAACTGACCCAAATCTCTCCTTAACAGCGTCTTTAACTACAGACCCTCGCTCCTAAAACCCGGCTGTGGCTAAAATACAGCCCTAATCTCTACATGTGCACTACGCAGGGGGTAGAATAAAGGCTTAAACCCCCTACACAGTGTACTACACCTCTGGTCACGAGCGTGTTTGGAATTGAACGGACGCCTACGAGCGCATGGGCGCGGCCATCTTGAACCGGTCACATGACCAAAAGTGGGCGGGGTCATGTGATAGCGCGGGCTGTCAGGATTTAGGATTAGGTGTATTATTTTTTAGATTTTTACATGCTAAATATTAAATGTTAAAAAATAATAATAATTATGACACTTATGACATTAATTAATATGTTTGTGTTATTGTATGTAAATATCAGACATATAAAGTGGCGGTTAATTCTGGCCTGTTATTAGTAGTAGTGGGTCATTCTACAGGAAAAGTGGAGTTTGGGTCATAAAAATCTCCTGAACACATATAAGGTCTTTAATAGCAATAATTTATTTTTCAACTCCCATGACAGTAACACCAATGATGGTAAAAGCAATGACATTAACAACAACAGTAACACCAATGACAGTAATACCAATGATGAAAACACCAATGACATTAGCACTGATGACGATAACACTAATGACGTTAACACCAACGATGGTAACACCAATGACATTAACACCAGTGACGGTAACACCAATGACGATAACACCAATGACATTAATACCAATGACAATAACACCAATGACAGTAACACAGATGACATTAACACTAATGCAGTAACACCAATGACACTAACATCAATGACATTAACACCAATGACGATATCACCAATGACATTACCACTAATGACAGTAACACCAATGACACTAACATCAATGACATTAACACCAATGACGATATCACCAATGACATTACCACTAATGACAGTAACACCAATGATGGTAACAATAATGACATTAAGATCAATAATAGTAACATCAATGACATTAACGCCAGTGATGGTAAAATCAATGACGGTAATACCAATGACATTAACACTAATGACAGTAACACCAATGACGGTAACACCAATGACAATAACACCAATGATGGTAAAAC
Organism: Clarias buthupogon; assembly: GCA_030014345.1. Taxonomy (NCBI): domain Eukaryota; kingdom Metazoa; phylum Chordata; class Actinopteri; order Siluriformes; family Clariidae; genus Clarias; species Clarias buthupogon. The sequence goes on along the minus strand of JAQMYK010000018.1, from coordinate 2,539,916 downwards.
CAATGACATTAACACCAATTACAGTTACACCCATGACATTAACACCTATGATGGTAACACCAGTGAAAGCAACATCAATGACATTAACACCAATGACAAAAATACCAATGATGGTAACATCAATGATGTAATGCAAATACACTAATCAACCTGCAACTGCTGTTTTTGCACAATATTTATTACCTGTTATTTGCACAAGAACTCTTTTCTATGTTCGCTGCTACTTGTTTGCACATCTGCTGGCACACTTTGTTGTCTTTTGCTGTCTTTTGTATAGTACTTAAATATTTTGGTTAATTAATGGTGCTAATTTGTTTCGTCTCAACTATGACATAATTAGGTTTCTTAGTTAGCTAGTTAGTTTTGTTAATTTATATTTTTATGTATGTAGCACCTTGGTCCAGGTTCCTCCTACATTGTTTAATTTCTCTGTGTACTGAACTGTATATGGTTGAAATGACAATAAAAGCCAACTTGACTTGACCAATGACGGTAACACCAATGACAATTTAGAGAAAAGCATAACTCTTTACAAAATAGCCTCCATGTGTAAGACTACATGATTTTCAATTATGTCCAAATAAATATATTATTAGATGTAATCAGTTTTTACTGGATGTCCAAGTTATAATTATAAAATGAATAACATCAATGATAGACATAAAACATTTGCATAAAACTGCAAAATTAATGATGACATTTCTAAACAAATGAAGAGAGACACAGCTTTCTGACATAGTGCTCTGAAAATTTCAAATTGTAAAATGTATTTAAAAATTTAAAAAATCTTTACGTATAACAGTAACACCAATGACATAGTTTGGGGTGACAGATATTTATTTCGTATCATTAATTATAATAAATTATTGTTACATGATTTTAGTGTTCAACTTATTTCATTGATATTGATGTTATTGTAAAATCAGATATATTAATGAATATTTAAATAACTATTATTTTACCATATAATTTTATGAATATTGAAGTGAGTGACCAGGTTCGAGTCCCGTCTCTGTGTGCATGGAGTTTGCATGTTCTCTCCATGCTTGGTGAGTTTCCTCCGAGTACTCCGGTTTCCGGAGTGTGTATGTGTGGGCCCTGCCAGGGTGTACCCCGCCACCATTGGCACCCTGTCCCCCACCTCCTGCCCTAAATCTCTTGGGATAGGATCCAGGCACCCCGTGGCCCTAAATACAGGATAAAGCGGTATAGACAATGAGTAAGTGTGTGAAATTTACGTCATGCATCATGACAATCATATTATACCACTTATCCTGTACAGGGTCATGGGGGGCCTGGAGCCTGTCCTAGGGGAATCAGGGTACAAGAGGGGGTACACATATGGGGTCCATCACAAACCTAGCTATCTGTGTGATCTTTGTACTTTATGGATTAGAAATTAGTACTATTATTATTACTACTATTATTATTATTCAGTATTTGTGTCACTCATCAGCAATATAGAACTGCAATCAGATATAATCTTTAATCAGTTTATTTTTAAAAATATAAAAATGTACAGCACATTCATATCAAACATCAGGTATAACATTTCTACACAGTGAATTTATGTACATACACAATATTTTAAGGTTGGACACACAAGAAGATTTAATTACAACTGAATTACAACACCACAGCGTCTGCATTAATATAAATTATATCAGTTTTAACATTAGCCGTCATTTTTTTCCCCATGACTTTTTATTTTTTACTTGTCCTTGCTGTTCTGGATTAACGCAACACTGAAGTGAACAGACAGATGCAGACAGACTCAGACGCTTTAACGCTGTGACTAGTCACACTGAAGAGAGCTCTAAGAAATCATTTCATTGCAAGATTGGGATGATTATCAGGATGAATTATGTGTTATAATACATTTATAAACAAAACAAAACAAAAAAATGTTCATGAAATCTCACTGCTGTCTGGTTAAATTAAATTTTGTAGGCGACACTTATTTGACTCAATCTCTCTGCGTTCATTTATAAAACATTACTTAACAATAAATTAATGTGGCTGAGTGGTTGGTCTCTCCACAAGGCCCAGGTTCAATTCCGAGCCAACGGCCAAACCCCAGTCAACGGTCCAAAGCCTGGATAAAATCCTGGGAGGGTTGTATCGAGAAGGGAATCCAGTGTAAAACTTGTGCCAGAGTTGTGTTCGGATCAGGTGGTTAACTGACGAAAGACTAATTAAATAATAAATTAATGTCACTGAATCATCCTCTGTTGGGAAACGCCCAGGGGAACTCCTCAGGAGTGGGTACACGCAGGGGATCGGGTGATTTTGTACAAGGTAGTGTTGGGAAATTCTGTGTTTTTTCCAGTGATACATTTCATTTGACTCCTCTAACCAAGAAGATTTGACTCTTTTTTTTTTTTTGCATTTGTTTTTGCTCTTTTTTAGCTTGTTAAAATTAATAAATGGTGATAAAAGGGATGTGAGTCAAACATGTCAGCACTATATCTCGTCAGACTATAAAATCGGGTTTAATTAACGAAATGCAGACTTGTCAAATATAAAATAAAAGTTGAAAAGAAAGAGTTTTCCACCAAATAAGTTTGATTCAGTTACATCACAAGAGACGTGGCTCTGTCTACAGAAGAAGAAGAAGAAGTAATGGCCTCCTATATGCGAAGACCTGATCGAAGATTTGATCTGTTCACGAGCAACACTTAACTGTCAGCTAAAATTTGATGATGAACACATTAACCAGTCAGGAGCACAAATTATTGGGTAGGGTACAGAGTAAATTTAAGAGTGATTATGGATGGAAAATTAATAGGAATTCATTTTTATAAAATATCTTGTAGCAGTTGTAGTACTAATCTATCAGAAGTGCCGGATTCTAAACCCATCGCCATCGTACAGTAGCTCCGTGTCATTTAGTTTTCGTCATCAGTGCAATTATGATACCAAAAAAAATCACCCCCATTATTTCATATCATTTTTACAAGCAAGCAGATAAAACTTCAATTTGAAGAAGCCGTTTTTGATCTTGCTTAAACAAACGTAAGCAAGCTGCATAAAATACTATCCCTATTTACATCTATACACGATTTCGTCCCCAGAGCATGGCTGTTCTTTCGGCGAGTATAAATAATAGTAGAACGGGAGCGCGGGGGCGTGGCTTAGGGCTGCTGCTGGTACTGCCCCTCGGTGGCCGTGTAGAAGTCGTCCAGTACGCTCTGCATGTAGTCGAAGGTGGGTCGGTCTTCGGGTTTATTTTTCCAGCAGGTGTTCATGATGTCGTACAGTTCGGTGGGACAGTTTTCAGGCCGAGGCATGCGGTAGCCGCGCTGCACAGAGGACATGACCTCGCTGTTGCTCATTCCTGAAGAGAGAAAGAGAAAAGTATTCAAAAACCTTTTCTAGATCTAGATATATTTAACATTTTTTCACTTTTCAGGACGCTTAATGACAGATCTGATCCAATCTGGAAAGAAGGAAATAAATTATTTAACCACACAACTGCGTACACATCACTCACTAAGTAACATAAGCACCTCAGATACACGTCGCTGCTATTGTGAAAATTTCACACTATTGAAATCAAACATTTTCATATACATTTATTTCTCTATATAATCCCCTGCTACACTAATGCACTTATCCCAGGGTTTCACTAGTGCTCGGGCACCATCGAGGTAGAAAGCTTTCTCAGTACACCGGAGTCATGATCAGACTGTCTGATTTATATCTGAAACCCTGACCTCCCAGGAACTCCTTTAATATTTGCCCAGACATGTGGAAATGTCTTGGAGCGAGGTCAGGACTGTACAATAACTCCCAGCCGAGTTCCTGTAATGTGCGAGTGGTGTTGGTGAATGAGTGTGTGTACAGTTCTGCAGTTCTGTTCAGTAATAGTCTGTTCTGCAACAAACTATTCATAGATTATCAAGGATCTTTTGATCCACACACTGAACATTCATGGGAACGACTGCACTGGGCTCCGAGTCACCTGGGCCGGGATTGTCCCTCACATCATTCAAATGTTTTATTGCGGCTTAAAATCTCATCAATCGTACTGTGCTTTAGTCGCCTTCCTTCACCAGAAATTTCATCATAGTCATCTCATCTCATCTCATCGTCTATACCGCTTTATCCTGTATTCAGGGTCGCGGGGACCTGGAGCCTATCCCAGGAGACTTAGGGCACAAGGCAGGG
>JAQMYK010000018.1:2501509-2523001 GCA_030014345.1 Clarias buthupogon | reverse complement strand
TAAAAAGGCTGAATGGCGAGTGACTCCGGAAATCCACTAGCCACATTGGCCAGTCAGCAAAAAAGTTAATGTCAAACCCTGGTACATGTATACATGAATGGATATATGGATTAGTGGACATGGTGTTTATTTTAGCCTGTTATGTTTGTATTTATTTTTTCCCCCAACATGTACTATAAAGCAAATTTGGTCAATTGATAAATTTATGTTTTTTGTTTTTTTTTTTAAATCTGTTTTTTACTTTTTTAATTTATTATTTTTATGACATCCATCTATCCATCTAGGAACCTCTGAAGTCCAACTGGGGATTGTAAAGGCCAATGGTGACCATTGTATTTATTCCCATTTTACGATTGTGGTAGGATCGCCGTGCAACACACACACTATGGGCAATCTGGGAACGCCAATTAGTCTAATCTGCATGTGTTTGGAATGTGGGAGGAAACCGGAAAACCTGGAGGAAACTCACCAAGCACAGGGAGAACATGCAAACTCCATGCACACAGACCCCGAGGTGGGAATCGAACCGGGACCCTGGAGGTCCGAGGGGACAGCGCTAACCACTACACCAATCTTTATTATATAATAATTATTTTTATTTCATGTCCATTGTTAAAAGTGCAACGCAAATATAATTGAATTTAATTGATTGTATTTCTTGAAACACCTTTATAAAATTTTACGTTATTGAATAACAAAATAATAACAGTAATTAATAATCAGTTACCAGATTGTGTCGACTGTAACCCGAGTGACGCTTTTTGTTCATGTTTACAGTAACCTAGGCTGTAACAAGTTCCACATGACGCTAATCGATTTATCATAGCTATCAATTTCCGTTTCCATCTTTATTACCCCAACAATCACTTTACACTTCATGTAAATATTATTCTCTTAAAGTTTAAACTCTAAATAACAAAGAAACACTGTTGTGCCTGTGGTGTTTGCACACACACACATACACACACACACACACACACACACACACACACACACACACACACACACACACATACACCCCCCCCCCCCCTTTATTTTTTTTTTTTTTTTGGTTCTGGATTTAATGTACGTATTTGAAATACATAAGCAAATAAACAAAATACATAAAATAAAATATATGAATAATATAATGTGTAATTCTATAATGTCATACTCCAATCCTGTGCTATTCCAGGGTTATATTTCAATCCTAACTTTGAGATCACAGTAAAATATTGATGCGCTATAAAACAAAACAAAACAAAAAACAAATCAAGCTGTAATTGCACTTTCAGGAAATCTTCCCTCAACACAAATTCCAAAAGCCCCACTCTGTTTATCAGTGAATACGCAGGATTTAATCAGTCACCTATACAGTACACACCAGGAGCAGGCAGGCACGGCGACCGGGCAAAATTAATTACACAAAGGTATGCAGTGCTTGAATTTTATTTTGAACAACTTCCTCCTGGGAGCCGGGGGAATACGATTCTTAAACAGACTTAATTTTTGCTTTCTTTCTTTCTGCTGTACTAGCTCACAGGAAAAGTCCAAGCTCCTACTCGTGAAAAGCCTTGTGATGACAAGCACCGACTTTATGACGCAGTAGGCTAGCACTAAGCAGATAAGATAATCTACATCCCACTCACACCCTACACTCTGTGGCCATTTTATTAGGAACCCCTGTACATCGATGCAGCGTTTGTCAGACAGTCAATGATGTGGCAGTGGTGTCATGCAAATACACGAAAAGAGCTTCGGTTATTTCTCACAACAAACACAAAAGGGGAAATGGTGCCAGTGCTGGTGCCAGGAAGACTGGCATTCCAGACAGTGCTGAACTTTTAACTTATAATCGAACAACGAAACAAAACAGAAAGTTGATCACGGGGACAAATAAGAACGGAAGCAAAAAAAGCAAAAAATCTTTAAAAAATTGTAATTAAGGAATTGAGATGAGCTGTGCCTAGACGAATACACACACACGTACACACTCGTCTGCGTATGGTAAAGATTCTCATTCTCAGAAAGATGATGTCATACTCTTGACTTGTATTCTCGACAACAGAAGCAGCAACTTTCTTTTTTTCACAGAAAAAAAAATAACACTTTATGAGCAGGAAAATAAACCCCGCTTTTTTTGCTCTGTCCTGTGTACGACCTCGGCTAACACAAAACAACGCTAGCTAGACCTAGCGTACTTCGACCTAAAAGTCGCTAAAATCCAAACGAGCATTGCTAAGTGTACATACAAAGAAATAAAGACCTCTACAAAACGTGCTCATTAGGGTAGGCCTAATGAATGTGACCACTTCCGTATGAAGGATGAGGTTCGTGTCACAGCTGTGGCAGAGTTTCAGCCACTGCACTACTTTCATTTAACACACACACACGCACACACACACACCTCAAAGCAAGAAGTAGACTGACGAAGATGCACACGATTAAAAACATTTTTCGTTTGAGAAGGAATTTCTTTCGCACAACTTTAACGTCTAGACTGAACCCGGTTAGCGAGTCACGCAGGAACAATACATTATTGTAAATCCTTCACGTGAGCAAATACATAAGCGAATAAGTATGTCAGATTTTTCTAAATTTGATCAGTGAACTTTTTATAAACATAATGCAACAGAATGAAGCATATATCCTAATCCACGCAGCGGGAGAAGTTGAGCAGAGAAGTTAGACAATACAATAGAATTAAAGTTAATTGATGAGGACAGATGTGAAAGAAGGTATAGAAGGGAATGATTTATTCCGGTCACGCTACCCGATGTCAACTACATCAGGACGGGATCCCTTTTAAATCTGGTTCCTCGTAAGATTTCCTCCTCATGACTTCTCAGGAGGTTTTTCCTTGCTCCTGTTATCCATGACCTCCTCATCAAGGACAACTTTACAGTACAGTGTAAAAGTCTTGCCCCACTTCCCTCATATTTTCCTTCTAAACAGTCAGACTTTCTTGTATTTTAATTCATCTAGTCTACAGGAATATTTCTCCAGGCTTCCTGAAGGCTCTCATGTTCATGTATGACCCAGTGAGAAAGAGGTGCAGATGACAGATGATCTGATGATGTGGTTGGAACAGACGAGAGGGGAAATGAGGCTGCTGCTGAGGTTGTTACATAAACAACTTATTTTTACATTCTTTTTTAAAACTTTGCACTCACTTTGCAGCCTGTCGCAGTAAAACATTCGTTCCCATTTTTTTATTTAATCTACATTATATAATTAAATTTAATAAGAAAAAAAATAGGGGAGGGCGCAAGACTTTCTCACAGCACTGTATATTTCCGTAAAGCTGCATGTGACAACATCCACCGTTAAAAGCGCTATTAAATTGTACTAGGCAATAAAAATCAATTAGAATTAAAACTAGGTAGTTAAAGGTTGAAAAAGGAAAATGTTGGCTAGTCTGCTAATTCTAGATTTTTGCTGCAATGAACAGGAATTTGAGGATAGTTTGATGTAAAGCAGGTGCTTCGTTTCAAGAGGTGTAAAAATGTGGCAAACGCTTTCTCAGCAAACACACACACACACACACACCGGAGTCCTTAGAACTAGCCAAGTATCATTTGAATGCTTAAAAACATCTGATTATCGTTTAATAGGAAATGATTGCATGTGTGTTTGAGAAACTTGAAAAAGATATAAGAGGGTCCAACAACATGCGGTCAACTGCGAGTGACGTCACTCCACACACAATCACGTCCCACAGTATAGACCCACCCCTGACGTTGATTGACAGGTTTCCCTGTAATGCGTCGGAAATTCAAATGCAAAATGGATTGCGTTTGAGTTTTGTCAGGCTACATACGCGACACAGAGAAAGTGAAAAAGCAAACGTGGTAATTGATTTTGCTATTTAAATATGACAGGCTCATAACTTGTAAGACATGGGAAATGCAATTACAAATGGACTTTGCTTTTTCATTTGAAATTTGTCAGTCAGTGTTTGTTCGCGAAAACGAAAAAGCAAACGGTAATGCAAAGTTTGCAACTGCATTTGAATTGTCACACTTTATGCGTCCACATATGGAAAACGCAATTGCAAATGCAATTTGCAATTCCTTTTGAAAAATGTCCAGGATTTCCCTCCATACATATCACTTAATACTAACTAAAAATTAATAGCTGTTTTAAAAAAACTCGATCAAGTGGTTGGCATTTTTGCTTCAATATAATTGCCAAGAAATGAACTGCATTCCGCCCCCCCTTGCCATCCCAGCTTGGTTGACTTGGCTGTGTGCAACCCATCCTCTGCATCTAATGAGGTAGAAGAGTAGGATGACAGTAGAAATGGAAAAAATATCGATTCGATGATGTATTGTGATTCTTTCGTGTGGCAATTTGTGTATTGTGACACTGGCTTCAAAATCTATTTTTCAAAAAGAATTTTCAGTTAATGTTTGTTTGCATTTGAGGTGGTAAAATGTTGCAGTTCATCTGTAATCCTATAGGTGTCGTGCTCTAATCTATTCACACACTGGCTGGCAGCACAGCGTCCTGTGTGGTAGGAGGGAATTATTTGTTGTTTGTCTAGAACTGTAACAAAAATGAAACAAAAAACGCAATACTGACAGGATCGCAATAAAAATCGAATCGGCACCTGGGTATCGTGATCATATCGTATCGGCCGGTCCCTGGTGATTCTCATACCTGCACAGCAGTAACTGGAGGTCTGAGCAATAGCAAGTGCATTAACAATGAAAAGAGGAAAAGACCAATCAAGAATTTTAGACAATGTTTGGTACTTCTCCTCATCTTAAAATTCATGCGAAATTTGCAGTCAATCAATCAACTGATAAAAATCTCCTGGTTTGGATTTTTGCAACGACAGGATGGACGTGTCCTCAGATACCCCCTACACTTTGTACATCTCAACCCCAACAATGCTGAACCCAAAGTCACACCCTTTACTAAAGACATTCGCAAACCATTTTCAACAGACTGAAACTAAACCCACATTAGCTTTACAAACAAAAATACTGCTGTCCACTTTGCACACAGTGTCGTTAGGGAATCCCATGTGGCTGTCTAACAGGTTCCTTCACGCTGCTGAATTCTTTCCTGTAAGGTGGCCAGGTTAAACATCTGCACCTCTCATCTGTGGTCGAAGCTACATTTTGTAAGCCGCGGTTTGTTTTAATGGTTTCACTTTGTGTCAAACGGTACAGCAGGGGTCCACTGTTTCTCTAAAAGTGCTTTACTTTCACATAGCATGCAATACATACGGCCTATGGGTTGCAGTTATTTCGATGCAAAATTTCGTGTTGCTTAGAACCTGCTGCCTTGTTTCCTTCCCTCTGACTCATCCACTTTATTCAAATAGAAATGTCTAATTATATTTGGAGCATTGTGTAAAGCAAAACTAAAACATACTTCCTTCTGCCAACACGGCTGTCAGGAAATACAGTTGATTTCCTTATATAAATATATATATATATATATATTTTTTTTTGTTTGTTTGTTTGTTTTTTTTGTTACTGTGTTATTGTGTATAGATCGCATTAGACGTGTCTGGGGGATTTATGGGTAAATCATTCAGAAGTGGGTATCAGAGCGGGAATCAGCTGGACGCTAGAAGAAAAGTGACACTGTATTTTTAGAAAGTCGTCAGAAAGCTTGTAGAGCGTCCGCATAGCCATAGATCGGCGAGTGTGACAGTGAAGCAGGCCACCAAAGCTGCGTACTTCCTCCTCTGACCATCCGCTATGTGGGTTTCTTTTTTTTTTTTTTGAACAGGAAGAAGTGATCAGAGCGAGGCAGCAAGAAATGTACCACAGAGGTTGCTCACACATTGGCCTTGAGCTCAGCGTTAGCCACAGAACGGTTTGAGTGCTAATCTGCTCATTAAGGCTGCTTCTCAAACTGACGCACTCATCTGCATCTGTGTTGGAGATGACATCAAAGTTGTTATTATTATTATTATTATTATTATTCATGTTCTTCTTATTATTCGGTTCTTCAGGTTGACTTAATTCGCTTTGCTTCCTAATGTTTGTGCTAGAGAAGTATCTATCCGATATCTAATAAACCCTTAATATTAATATTAGCAGGTCTAATAAAAATAGAAATCATTAACAATTGCTGTGATATGCAGTAAGAGCGATAAAACACTCCAGGACATGCTGTTATATGTAAATCATTCACTTTGTGTTGATAACTTTGGCTCAGGTTCATGTATCATTATTTATCATCCTGTAACAACATGAGTGTTTTATTGCTTCCATAATCTGGGCTTGGAACCAAGGCAGAAGAACCTTCGACCTTACACGAAAAACATTTGATAATCCGTTCAAAACGACACCAACGGCCTTGTACGAGACCTCACTGTACAGAGTAGATCTCAGTTAGACTGAATAATCCTCAGAACCGTCATACAGTACACACATATCTGATGATGAATAATGACCTACTTTATTAATACATTCTCAGCTTTTAGTCTCAAGCAAGCGGACGCCAAGTTCAAACAACTTTTAGCAGCAAGGTAATCCTACAAGCAATCCAAAGTCCACAGTTCCTTAACAGACGTCTCTCAAAAAACACTGACCCAAACAAGGTTTGTCTTTCAAAAAAATATGATTCAAATTAAAAAAATCACTTTTAGGAAGTCTAGAACAAGCGAAAAGCCAAATAGAGATCTGATCTTTTTTTTTTTTTTCAAAGAAAAATCAGTTTTAGGAAGAACAGACCACAAAACCCTCCAAAGCATAGACAGGATGATAAGTTTAGGAAGCATTGCAGACACAACCAAAGTGCCAGAGAGATCACTTTGGGAAGCTAAGACCCATGGAACAACATCGACATGGAGGCTCTAAAGCTCCCTATGATAGAGATTAATGAGATAAACGGACATAAAATCAATTTTAGCAAACCACAACCACACAAAGTCTGGAGACTTACAAGGCTTCCCTTAAGGAAACTAAGAAACTTCCAACACCATCCGCATTGGAGGCTTAAGAGTTTAGTACGACACATGGATGCCGAGTAAAATCAGTTTTAAGAAGGGTAGATCAAAGAACAAATGGCCAGATTTTGAGAGTTTAGATCACTGGTCTTAAGAGTTCCTTATTAGTCAGAATTCTGACTGTTTTTGTGGAATGTGAGCATCCTTACAAGAACTTGAACTGAAGCTCAGTAGTTTGATCTGTCTCTATTATATCTTCTAATCTAAACACTGTTTCAGGTTCACCAGTCAGTTTCTGTATTTTTTGGACATTTTTTTTCCCCTCTTGATTTTTAAAAAAAATACAGAAATAGACAAACAAGACAAAAGGCCCACTCTTTGTTCCAGTAAGAAGGCCAAAGTGCAAGTTAGGTAGTTTTACTTCCTCAAGTCTCCTTCTGGGTCCTTTTTTATAACCCACTACACGATTCTGTTCTAAGCGCTGCCGGTTATATCTGTTCTGATTTCCCTCCATAGTACAAATTTACATGTGCTGACTTCTTGAGATAAATGCTTGCTAACATGACTCATAAAAATTAAATATAAGATAGAATCCGCCAATGAACAGGGAGAAGAAACGAATGTGAGAAACCTGTGTCTATTCTAGATTAACTAATAATACTCGGGCCACTTCCTGTTCTGAACACAGTACAAAGTTTGTAGTCTTAGGAAAGACAGTTTAGTAATTTCTGTTAGCAATGGTAAGTAGATTTTTTTGTTGTGGAAACTATTTGCAAAGCTAGACTAACTAATCACCCAGAATCTCTTGGGCAACATTTTTCTCAGCGCAATCTTTAACGCTTCACTATGAAATTGTAAAGCGCGACGCAGGAACTTTGCATTCTGATTCCGCTGATATTATTTGCATATGGGTTTAGAGTTTCTGTAAAGAAATGTTTAGGCAACGGTTATGGAAGGAGTCTCCAGTGTCTGCACTTTGGGACAATCAGTGGTGAAGAAGCAACCGCACGTTTCTTGACATTTTCAGGACAGAGGAGTTCACGCTTTGCGGTTTCTGGGTAACATGACTAATTGCGTCTCACTAATATTAAGCTGCTATCTCATACAAACTTAACAAGGACGTCACACAACCACGTCGATGAGAACTTTCCGACAACCACATGATATCGAGTTGTTCATTATGATTGAAGAGATTTTTTAAAGCATTATATTATATTTTGAAACAATGATAATCCACATCATCAATGATAATCCACATCCACACAAATCCAAGTCCACAACATGAATGTCTGATGGTATGTAATATGTTGTGAAGTTAAATATAATATGTATATTTAAAAAAAACAAGGATAAAGATGTACACTTACAAAAAAAACAAAAAAAACAAACATTTTTCATCTTTAAACATGATGCGTAGATGTTCCTTTTCAGAAAGAGGTCCCAGTAGACCATCTGAGGACGCTTCACTGGCCAAAGAATCAGTGAGGAACTCAAAAAATTTACAGATTTCAGAGCGTGTTTTGGGTTTGCCCATCTGGGAAAATCCTTCAAGCTTGAACTTTTCTCATGTTTTAAGTTTCAAGAAGAACCCAATCACACCCCCATCTTTATTAATCATCCAAATAACCACTAAAGAACCCGCCTTAGGTAACAGAAATTTGTGTTTCTGTTTTTAAATCGCCCAAATCTTTCGAAATTCTTGAATGGATCTCATGTAGTGAAGGAACTCTTTGGTCTTGAGGCTTCCATTTAGCACTAAAAACAAAGTCCTTAGTCTTTCGGCCTAAGTTTATTATTCTTAAAGACAGAGCTGTAGTTCTTGACCTGGAGTCCATCTTATCCAATAAACAAAACAACAAGCAATCAACAACCAAGAAGTCATTACATGTATTATAATATTCGTATACTTATTTCTGTATTTGACTTCTCGCACCACAAAGCAGGACTGAACAACTTGAAAACAAGTTGATGTGAACCAAAAAACAAGCTTAGAACTACAACTTGGATGAAACATTACATGGAAGCAGAAGAAATGTATTCAGGTTATATAATGCACACAAATTAAAACTGTACTTGAAACTGTTTTATGGTTACAGTGAATGGCGTTCCTGTGTGGTGAAAACAGTGAGAACTAATAAATCGTATTCAGTGGTGTGAAGGTAAAATATACAGTATACTATATAACACTGAATTTTATTCTTATGGTCTTATTCTTTAAGTTATTATAATTACGTAATGAAGCAGTGATACTGTACGTGACACAGAAAGAGAGATTTTATTGTAAACCTGTCATATCTACCAATAAAAACTTCTCCATTACTTTTTCATAAGAAAAAATTATGATTTTTTATTTTATTTTATAATTTTTAAAGAATGGAATAATTAACTTTTGAATGATACAGCAGTACAGTACAGCAGAAAAGGAAAAACAAAAACTAATATATATATATATATATACATACACATATATATATATGTGTGTGTGTGTGTGTGTGTGTACTGTATGCATTTTTACACAAAACCTATAGAGCTGATGTTCATGCATGTGTGTGTAAGATATAACAGATATAAGGGTAGAAGCAGGCCTACCTGTAAGATGGTGTGTGTGTGTGTGTGTGTGTGTAAGATAATAAAGCAGGCCTACCTGTAAGGTGTGGAGTCAGAGCTCGCGCGCTGAGCCGCACAGGAGCAGTGAAGAGGAACTGCAGTGCGCGCGAGGTTTTTCTGTTAATCTGCAACTTCCGGGTAAAACTCATCGGTTTTTCACATTTGCATAATAGAGCAAAGCCCAAGAGTCGAGTCTGTGTGTTCACACACACACACGCACACACACACACACTCTCTCACCCGCCTTTACACACGTGTTTACCAAAGTTACAGCTTTATTCGGTCAGGTCATGATCCTGTTACATCAAAGCCTTTGAACTTCCCTTCATTCTTTTATCTTTTCTTCTCATATAAAAACTGGCATATAAATAGATAAATACATTTAAAAACTTTTTTGTTTTTAAAAAAATCAGTAACTGATAATTTTTTTAAAACCACTATTAAGATTGAGTATTTTATCCCTCAATCAGTCAATTACATCATCAAAGCTCATGTAACACTGAACATGATTATACTTAAAAAAAAAAAAAAACTCCCTCTAACTCTCTTTCTCTCTATAGTATAGGCTACATCACTGATCACTGTAGTCCATCTGGGGACCAAACGTGAAGTCCTGATATTTTCCAGAATCCTTTTCTATTTTAAAGCCCTTTATTGCTCGCCTCCTCCTAGCCGTTCTTTGATGTCACCAATCCATCTTCTTGCATGTCTTCCTACTCGCTGTTTCTCTCAATCATCAAGATTAATCTTTCTTCAGTAACAAACCAGAGTCCCAAGTTGACTGTAGCACAGAACCTTTTAATGCCGGTCGCCGTCTGTTCCAGTTTGATCCAATTGTACAACTATGATGGGAACTCCAGGCAACATGCATCCTTTAACCAGTCTTACGACTGGCATCCAATTTGCTGGTGGTGGTGTGTATATAACCAGTTTATATGTACAAACTTACTGCATATACAGTACATACTGTATCGCATTATTCGCTGTCACTTTATGCACACATACATACACTGACATTTGCACATTTCATCTCCTTTTCCTACTCGCTTATTTCATTATTTCGAATTGCCAGTTTGCACTCTGTTTTTTCTTCACATAGCATCTGCAATACTGTGCTAATATATATAAGGTACAATTACATTCTGCCAGAATACAGCTGCTGCTGTAACACAATTATTTCCCTCATTGGATCTATCTATCTATCTATCTATCTATCTATAAAGAACAGTAATTAAAACATAATAACAGAATTTATGAACTTGCATTCCATCAATAACTCACTCTCACTCACTCAATCATCGTCTATACTGCTTTATGCTGTATTCAGGGTCGGGGGTGCCCTGGACCCTATCCCAGGAGACTTGGGGCAGGAGGCAGGGTACACACTGGACGAAGTGCCAATCCATCGCAGGGCACACATGCAGACACACACACTTTGGGAATTATCCTAATGTGCATGTCTTTGGAGAGGAAACTGGAGTATCTGGAGAAAAGCAACCAAGCAAAATTTGAGGACTTTTTTTTAACAAAATCATTAGGTACACGCTGAGTAGATAAAAAGCGAACCAAAATGCATTGAAATGCACAAGACAGGATTGCAACCCCCAATCTGAACCAGTCAGAAAGCAGACACCAACACGTGTTGATGCCTCAGGAAATTCTAAAGTCGAGAAAGAACTAGTTCCCCTTTCCAGCTTGGGTTTATATACGTCAAAACCACCAAGTTGCTCATCCTCAATTCTTTGTCTGATCTGCTTTTTATAATTACTCTTTAGTTATATTAAATAATAAGAGCGATAGCGAGTTGACTGCACACTCCCTTCAAAGGTAATGGTAGCACGCAGACATCAGCATCTTAACGTGGACGGAGCCGCGTGTAAACCCCGTGTACGTGGGTTACTTCTAGTTACTATTATTACATTTAATGAATTAATCAATCCATTATCTGTCCTGTTTATCCTGTTTAGAGTTGCACTGCGTCCTCAGGCTTATTAATCCAGGGTGCTCGGGGCAAAAGGCGTGGTGATGGAGTGCTAATGCAACACATGGCACAGGCTTGCACACATACACAATCAAACACTACAGGGAGTTTTAGAAATGCCAGACAGGTTACAGTGCATGTCTTTGGACAGTCGGAGGAAACCTAGCTAGCATAGAGACAGCATGCAAACTGCACATACACAGAGTGGAGGATGACCATGTTAACATCTAAGACACCATGCAGGCATTATCATTATTACATTCATTTATTATATTTATTCTCTATAAGCACTTATCCTGTACAGGGTTGCAGGAGCCAATCCTAGGAGCCAATCCTAGAAGACATCGGGGATGAGGAGTACAACCTGGACGGTTGTTACAATTTACAACAGGGGACGAACACACACACACACACACACACGCTCAGTCAGTGTGGGCAATGTGGAAATGCCAGTTAGGCCTTCTCTGGCCATCTTTAGACTGTGGGAGGAAACTGGAGGAAACCCATCAAACTCTGGACCCTATAGTGAGGTCACAGAGGTAACCACTACACCACCGCACTGCCTGCATTATTATTATTAGGCCTCAAACACTATGACATCGGCATGATGATGACAGAAAGACGCGTCCAGAAAGACGCCTTAAACTTATCCCATATTTAGTGACATTAGTGGCGTCCTGGGCTTTTTAGAGGTCTTAGTGTGCTCGAAAGGCACACAGGTTGTGTGGTTCGTCTGGGTGGCGATGGCTC
Organism: Clarias buthupogon; assembly: GCA_030014345.1. Lineage (NCBI taxonomy): Eukaryota > Metazoa > Chordata > Actinopteri > Siluriformes > Clariidae > Clarias > Clarias buthupogon. Next base: position 2,510,771 of record JAQMYK010000018.1, on the reverse strand, counting down.
ACATGCTTGGGCCTGCTTATCGCTGCTTGCAACTATATTTATTATTATTATTTTCATCAGTAAGAACTTTATTTCGGTCAGAGCCAGTTATACAGCCTGGATGGAACAAAGGTCTAGTCACATGACATCATGCTCACACATTCACATTCATTCTTACTATGAGGTAATCTAACATAATTCGTCCATATATAGGCATGCTATTGGGATGGTACAAAATGGGGAAACTGAAGGAAACCTCTCCCTCTCTTCCCTCTCACTGTCGAGCTACACGTCTCTCCTGAGCTGCCAGTGATCCAGACTCCCTCTGCCCTCCGGACCTGTATGACCCATCCTGGTGCCGCACTTCTGGGTGGAGATCTTGTCACATGGATGCCCCGTGTGTCTCTCTGGGATGCGTCTGGTGTCTGGGGATGGTTTCACTGTACCATGAAGACGGTTCTGGCCTCGACTGGTGTTGACGGCTGTTTCTCTGAGGACTTGACGTGGCTGCAGTCGCTCGATAGTTCAGGACTACCTGAGTCTCCAATAATACGTGGACTCCATATTAACATCAATTAACATCAACTGTTATGCTGAACTGGCTGCCACCTAACACACAGTATAAATGCAGATCAATTCCTGCTCTCTGTTTCACCCAAATGAGGATGGGTTCCCTGTTGAGTCTGGTTCCTCTCAAGGTTTCTTCCTATTGTTTTTCCTTGCCACTGTCGTCCTCGGCTTGCTCATCAGGGACTATCTGACCATTTTGATTCATACACATTCCATTCAAACTTAAATAATTCTTTTGATTGTGTAAAGCTGCTTTGCGACAATGACAATTGTTAAAAACGCTATACAGATAAAAATTTAATTGAATTGGACATGGACATGTAGAGAACATACAGTCACCCGTTAACCGACAGTGAATCGTTGATGCTTCCCACTGCATCACTTCAACTAAGCAATAATAATATAATATATAATAAAGTCATATATATACTTATTGCAGACTAGCGCAGGTACTCGTCGTTGACAGTTGATAAGGTTTGCAGAAATGGTTAATAATAATCTGCTGGTCTTTAATGTAATCAGTGATATTATTATTATTATTTCAGGTTGAAGCCCACATACTGTACATGTCTGTCTGTCTTTCTGTACAGCAGAACTCTCTGTCTAACTTATTAATACAAAGAAATCACATTCTGTAAGGTTGAGTATCTTATGACTTGTTTACACTAAGTTGTCCTTCTTTCGTGGTCAGACAAATACAGTACACTCCCTGTTCGGTAATCGGAGAGAGAATCACAGATGAGAAATGGAAAAAGTTAAAGATAAGTTTTGTCTTTTAAAACGACTCCAGCGCTTTAAAATTCACTTATACCACTTCAGCGCTGTTATTTCCTTTTAAATATAAACAGAAAGGTGCTATAGATCAGAAAATAAATTCTTACTATAGATACATTAGAAAAAAATAGAACTTATTTAAAAAAAAAAGAAAAAAGGTTTTTATATTAAAATATTTTTGTATTGTAAAATATTTAAAACTCATTGCACCAATAATTATTTTCCCTATTTTCCACACACACACACAACAATATTGTTTTACTCCCTCACTCACTCTCTATAGTGATTATCCGGTTCAGGGTCATCAGAAGCCCTGAGCCTGTCCCCGGGGACTCGGGGCACACCCCGGACAGGATGCCAGGCTTTCACAGGGCACACAAGGTCACATACACGCTTGGAGGTGATTTGAATCAAATTTAAAGCATTAATTTAAAAAGAAAACAACATCCCAAAAAATATGGGGATGGACATGAAAATATGAGCATTTCTTACCTTTAAGACAAGAAACGTACATCTTGTCTGAGCCACTCAGGACACGCGATGTTAAATAGGCATTCGCTGTACGATGCACACACACACACACACACACACACACACACACACACAACACAACCCGTGGGTTTTTTTTCACAATAAATAGGTTATGAGGTCACACCACACAATTTACATAACGACCTTTAATAGAAAAACAAACAAACATACAGCTGTAGAAAGACAATGGGTATCACACCTAAAACAGCAATTAGGTAAAATGTATTAATTAATAAATAAAGACTATATACAGTATATTTATATCTTATCATACACGAGATTACATCACAGAAATCAGATTCGGAAAACATTAAAAAGTTAAACTAGGAATCGGACTTGATTAAATTGCCGAAATATGCAGTTACGGTTTTCAGTTTGTTATTCAGGAAGTTCTGCTCCACTTCCACTTTTCCACCCGGGCCGGCCAGAGACGCGACCTACAGTACGGAGAGACGGGAAAGAGAAAAGCAGTGAGTCTAAGCCGTGATTACTGTCTGAGTCGCTGAGACACACTAATACACAACTCGAACACAATCCTGTTCACATGTAATAAGATAAAAAGATCAGATTTTACTCTACACAGTGTTTGTGTTTGACATAAATCGAGGACGTTCAAGTCAAACCGGGACTTGTGATGTGGAACTTTTTGGGGAATAAAAGCGATTGAAGTTTACAGAAGACATTCAGCAGATAGAACTCCTGATCTGATCCTTGAAAATCAACGTTGTAGAGGAGACGCCTCTGTGTGTGTGAACTGTACACACACAAACACACACACACTCATTCACCAGCACCACTTGCACATTACAGGAGCTCGGCTGGGAGTCATTGCCACGTCCCCCATACGGTCCTGACCTCGCTCCAAGACACTCCCACATGGACATGTTTGGAAAGGGAGTTCCTGGGAGGCTGGGGTTTCAGATGTGAAGCATCATGGCTGAGAAAACTACCTACCTTGATGGTGCATTCGTGTAGCCGGGGATTATACACAGTAGAGAAATAAAGGGAGTTTTTACTCTCAGAACTGTGTTCAGTTATTCTGCTCAGTCAAAAGTCCAGAATAATCAAAACTGTATTAAAAAACTGGTACTAAAAAAAAAAAAAGGAGGGAAAGCTGCATGAAGACGGGCATCCGATAAATCAATCAATCAATCAATCAATCAATAAAAACCTGCTGTGGTGACGCCTAATGATGATGTCATCTGTTTGAGAACGATTGATGTGTGATTGATGATCTGTGTATCAACAGTATAGCTGTTTTAAAACATTGTGATGTGACAATGTGATCTCATACAGTATACAGAATACACAATTACAACCCCCCCTCCCTCCCTCTCTCCCGTCTCTCCACATGCCTACGTTCTACGCTCTCACCTGCTCCATGTCAGCGTTCCTTGGAAGAAAATACACGATGTTCTCCGAAATCATTCTGGCCAGCCGGAAGATCTCAAAGGTACGAGCAGGTTAAGGAATTTCAGCTGTAACAGAGACAAACACTGTACTGATCTGATCAAACACCCTGATCTCAAGAGTCTCGAAGTCATTCTGATTTCAAGGGTTCGGTTGAATCACAGGAAGCTGGTACTCTCTCTATCTGGGGTGTGGTGCTCATCTTAAACCACAACCGCTTCTCAACTATGACGATTTGTTCTAAATCATTAATGAATGACATATCTGTTAGCATTTAAATTCGCTGCTGTACCACGCCAACGAGACATGTTAGTTTCAGTTCTCTCAGGGCGTCTATAAACAAGGCGTTTCCTCACCAGACACTATAGTCTCACAAAGTTAATAAGAGAGAAATAAATAAAAAAATTCGTGGTCTATGTAAATGTGTTACTGCTGAGCCACGCCCCTTTGGAGAAACAGCAGAGCTGAGCACCAAGTCAGGGGGGAGGGGTGTCTTCTTATATGAGGTCACATTAGGGAGGTTGATCTGATTGGCTAATACAAACAAATGTTTATGCTTTGGAATTTCTCAGTAACCCATTTTTAAACATTTTCAAACATCTTTTGGATCTTTTTAAAAAAAAATTCATCCTGGAGTTGTTGGAAAATTTAAAGGTCCTGTATTATAAGTTAACGCAGGTCTCAGAGCTAACCTAAAGAATGTTAAGTTAGTTAAGTTTCGGGGTCTATGTAAACGTGTTACTGCTGAGCCACACCCCTTTGGAGAAACAGAAGAGCTGAGCACCAAGTCTGGGGGGAGGGGTGTCTTCTTATATGAGGTCACATTAGGGAGGAAAAAAAATCTGATTGGCTAATACAAACATGAAAATAGTTGTTTAAAAATGACTATAAAGTGAATTTTGCATAAAAGGTCCGCTTTAAAGTCAGGTCTGACACTGGAGACTCCTTCCATTTGTACATGTTAATTAATCAATGCGTTATAGAAAACTTCACACAGTAAAAAATAATATAAAATGTTATGTGAAGTGCAAGAATGAGCTGTTGCTATAGAAACGCTAATGCGTTATTGTGAATTGAAAACGTGACGTAAAGGATATCCGTCAGGGCTCATCATGGTCTTGATGTTGAAGACGTTGGCGCTGAGGTACTCCGGTCCTCCCCACGGCGGGCTGAGGAAGACCACGTCGGCCCGGAGCTGCGGCGCCACCTGCAGGAAATCCGCCTGGATGAAGTCGATCCATTGGCTGACTCCGTACACTGCAGCGTTGTTCTGTGCCAGTGCTAGTCGCACCGGGTCGATATCGATGGCGATCACTGACAAAAGAGAAAAAGGAAAACTTACTCAACTTTTTTGAAATGTCATTTCAAAAGTGGCGTACCACGTTTAAAACCTCTGTACCTGTGTTTCCAGCCAGAGCGAACTGGATCGCGTTTCCTCCTACACCGCAGAAGGCATCGACGATGACCAGCCTCTGGGACGCGACCTGCGCTCTCTGAGCAATGTGCTCGGCGATCTTCTCAGGCGTGACCGAGAACCAGCCCTCTGGGGAGAAACCACACACATTTCCAGAGCTGAATCTAATCTGCTTAGTCAAACCGAAACCAATAAGCTACAATCCGGTGAGCGTCTGGTGTAAACACCAAAACAAGAGATAAACACACTACTGTACTCATAATAAAGCGAGACTGGACGTTATTTTTTTATTTCCGACAGATTGCGATTGCCTGGCTTCACCACTAGGAGGCAGTGACCTGTGGAATGGAGTAAAGCCCGAGTGTCAATCCAGACTACTAATCCACCGAACTAAACCACGGAAGCTTAAGCACAAAATGGCTCTTCGTTTCCATGACGATTTCGCGACTCTCGCGTAGCTCAGTGGCGACGGAAAGTTTAACAGACTGTGTCCTCCTGCTTCTCTTCGCACATCAACACCATCTGTTTCAGGGTCCACCAGACAGCTCCGATTTTTCCGCCTCTTGTGTTTCACGGTCCTCTGAGAATAAAACACCTGCAGCGAGCCATGCGGTCTCTGACACAACTTCCTGTTTACTCAGTGTGCCCAAACACATGGAGGCACAATATAGCCTTTTAAAGAGCACAAAACGTCTTTAAGTTAATATGTAGTTTTATATTTTGTAACTAAAGAATTTCATTATTGATGGGATAAAATATATCCACATTGATTAAAAGATGAGCACTCTTACAACGTGCTATTTCAGCCTTAGTAAAGAAGGTGTGGCTTATGTGGCTGTCATTATAATGAAAAAGGAGTGGCCTCTGGGCTTGTCATTAAAATGAAGGCGGAGTATCCCATGGGTCTTTCATTTTTTAGGAAAGAAGGCGTGGCCTCTGGGAATGCTAGTTTCAGGAAATTAGGTGTGGCCTCTGGGCTTGCTATTACAGCAAAGAAGGTGTGGCCTCTGGGCTTGTGACTCTCAGGGAAGAAGGCGTGGCATCTAGGCTTGCTAATCTCAGGAAAGTAGGCGTGGCCTTTGTCCTCGTCATTCCAGTGAAGGTGTGGTCTCTGGGTTTGTGAGTCTCAGGAAACAAAGCGTTACCACTGGGCATGCTAATCTCAGGAAAGTAGGAGTGGCATCTGAGCTTATTGCTACAGTGAAGGTGTGGCCTCTGGGCTTGTGAGTCTCAGGAAACAAAGCGTTACCACTGGGCATGCTAATCTCAGGAAAGTAGGAGTGGCATCTGAGCTTATTGCTACAGTGAAGGTGTGGCCTCTGGGCTTGACAGGTCGGGGAAAGTAGGTGGGTCCTCTGGGCTTGTCATTACAGTGGAGAAGGCGTGGTCTCTGTGCTGGGAAGTCTCAGGAAGGATGGCGTGTCCTATGATCTTGTCTTTACAGTGAAGGTGTGGCCTCCGGGCTTGTCAGTCTCAGGAAGAAAGGCGGGCCTCTGCGCTCACCCTGACCTAATTCCGTGTCAAAGATCTGAAAATCACAGGTTAAACTTTAATGACTGATGTGTTAGTTTGTGTTTAAAATGAACTATTTGTTGATGTTTTTGTTAATGCAGCCTAAAACTCCAAACTGGCTACCTCCACCTCCAAAAAAACCCAGAGGTGCATGTGAGGAACACTTCTGTCTAAAGTCTTTCCAAGCTCTAATGGAACAATCTATAACCCTAAGTGGCCTAAAACTCTCACTTAAAAGTGTGCTTCATTATTAATTCACCACACAGACGTACGTCATGTACTAGTGGAGGAACTTCCTGGGATTCTTCAGAGAAAGTCTGATCGATTTTTGCTTCGACACTCAGTCTTAAAATCAATATCTCATGAATATATCTCACCGTCGTTTATATTTATAACACGATGGAGGTAAGAGGGAGGCGTGGCTCGGGGAAGATCCTGCAGGCCGTGTTGATATGATACAGTATGAAGAGAAGATTAAAGCTCTCTTGATGTCTGATCTGAAACGCTCAGGGCCGTGCCTGATGATCTGAGCGCTGGGAAACTCCTAACAGCATGGTAGTCATGGAGCTCTGAAGAGGCGCTTGCTTGTACAAAAGAGATCTGATAAACCTGACTGCTTATTAAACCTCGCTCGAATTAGAAAAGCTTAATTTACCGCAGATAATAAACTCTTTATTTTATTGTTATCAGTTACAAAACAGGAATAAACTACATTCAAATGGATTTAATTAGAATAGACATTTGGATAAAAGTTGGTTGAGTCAGTGGCCTCTGCAAAAACTGAGAATAATTAAAATGCATCTGTGTCAGGCCCAGTGAAGGAGGTTTGGCCTATGTATCTGCCAATCAGAGTAAAACAAGGTGTGGCCTTGCGATCAGGCAGTTCCATTAAAGGTGTGGCTTATGCATTACCAGTCCCATTAGAGGAGGTGCGGCCTATGTATTAACAGATCCAGTCCTAGTAAAGGAGGTGTGGCTTATGTAGTCACAGCAAAGGCTTATGCATCAGTCAATCCCAGTAAAGGAGGTGTGGCTTATGCATCGGTAACTCCAAGTAAAGGAAGTGTAGCCTATGTATGCGTTCCAGTAAATGGGGTGTGGCCTACATATACACCCTATTATATATATGTGGCCTACATATATGTTAGAACCAGTAAAGGAGGTGTGGCCTAAGTATGTTTTAGTCCCAGATCAAAGCCTATGTATGATCAGTCATAGTAAAAGAGGTGTGACATATGCATCAGTCAGTGTGGTCTATCAGGAGGTGTGGCCTATGTATAATTTAGTCACAGTAAAGGAGGTGTGGCTTATGCATCTGTCAGCCCCAGTAGAGGAGGCGTGGCCTATGTACTATCAGTTCCAGTAAAAAGGGTGTGGCTTATGCATATGTTAGTCCCAGTAATTTATGTGTATTCTCAGCCCCAGTAAAGGGGGTGTGGCCTATGTATTATCAGTTCCAGTAAAAGCAGTGTGGCTTATGCATGTGTTAATCTCAGTAAAGGAGGCGTGATTTACACAGGTTAGTCACAGGAAAGGAGGTGTGGTTTATGCGTCTGTCAGTCCTGGTAAAGGAGGTGTGGCCTTTGTATATGTTAGTCACAATAAAGGAGGTGTGGCTTATGCATCATCAGTCACAGTAAAGCAGGTGATTTTTATACTTTATACATGAAATTACAACATACGCCAATAATTCCTCTCTTTAGTACCGCAGTCTTCCTTCACTTGTCCATATCGTCTTTTCCATCCTTGTGTATCTGTGTCTCTCGTCCTCTCTGTCCATCTCTGACTCTCCCTCATTCTGTCTAAATCTCTGATGCAGGAGGCGCAAAGGGCCTTTTTTCAGAAACGTCAGCACTTCTATCTGCAGACACAGGCAGTTCATCAGGCGATGCACCCCTGGCCAAACCACACACCTTCTCTCTCGCACTCTCACTTTCTCTCTGTCACACACACAAACACACACAAACACACATCTGTCACTTCGCTCTCTGCTCTGGTCCCACACTGGTAATTCCTTAAAAAATGTATTTGGGTGAGAAAGTCAGACCTGCATTAATCTAATGACAGAACTGATTAATTCACCCATCTCACACACACATGCGTGCACACACACTCACACACACTCACACAAGCGTGCAAACACATACTGCAATCTCACTGATCAAACCAAGACATTAAAAATTAATTCACACCCATACTGGGGCTGAAAATAACTCTCCTGAAGTCTGAACAACTTCCTGAGTAAGTGTGTCTCAGCCAGGTGGTGTGAATATACTAACTTTTTTCACTGCAGCTACATTTGTAAAAGTTTTGTTCAAACACTCTGTAAACTCCTGCAACACTAGAGAACCTTAATTCAGCACGTTTATACAATATATGTCACTTTACAATGTAAAAAAAAAAAAAAAAAAAAAGCATGCCTCACTTTTATATTCTTATAAAACCACAGGAATGACAATTCATTTGAAGTTATGCTTTAAAAGAATAACACAGGTATTGTAGAGCCCTCTGCTGGCTGAAGGCGGAAATGCAATTAAGTCCCTTGAGTCAATGCAATGCAAGTGTTGGGGGAAGGGGTGGAGCTAAGTAAGTCTATTCTGAAGGGGGTGGAGCTAATTCATCAGGTGAGAAAAGTGTTCAATCAAAAAAAAAAAAAAATCTATTAAAAGTATTTGAAATAATATAGTTATTTTAGAGCCCACTTCTGGCTGGAAGCTGAAATGCAACTAAGTTGATGCTGGTTTTTTAGAAGTGTTTTGGAGGGAAGGGGTGGAGCTAAGAAGGTCTGTCCTAAAAGGGGTGGAGCTAATTTATCAGGTGGATCTTTTTTTGACATATCAGCAGTGGTGTCAAAAGTATTCACATTAATTACTTGAGTAGAAGTATAGATACTAGGGTTTAAAAAGACTTCTTTAGAATAGAGCTGGGCGGTATGACCAAAAATTTATATGACGGTATTTTTCAAATTTATATCGGTGTCACGGTATTTGACGGTATTTTTTTTTTCCATGCATGATTAGGTGTTAACCCCATTTCCTAATAAATTAGAGAATAATTACTGCAGTATATTGG
>JAQMYK010000018.1:2477581-2487784 GCA_030014345.1 Clarias buthupogon | reverse complement strand
GCTAGTTGGTGCTCCAGTATAATCGGTCCGCCGAAACTCATCCAGTGAGAAACATTCCGCGGTGCAAAAATAAGTGCAATTAAAATGCGTTTAAAAAATTTAACGCGTTATTTTTGTGTAATTAATTAATCTAAATTAACACGTTAAAGTCCCGGCCCTAATATATATATATATATATTGTACCAAGTTGCCAGTTTTAACAGACGCATCTACCATCCAGATATTATCATTTATCATTTTATATAACAGTCATGTCATGCTGTTAAAGGACAATAATCAGCCTCAGTGTGGGGTGATGAAGCGGAGTTACTGTTACTTCCAGGAAGATTATTATTTTCCCAATAACCGCATGTAACATGAAGTGTTTTATTCCTCTTCCTGCTGCTTACACCACGATGAGTTTTATTAAACGATGACACATCATGTTTTTTTTTTTTAATCCTTTTGTAGTTACACTATAAATACTCCCTCCTTCATCCTGGTCCTGCGTCTGACTTTTAAAATCACAGCATGTTGACTGTTACAGAGCCCCGGCACTGGAGACTCCTTTCGTTAGCATGAAATAAATCTGTCTTTACATGACGATGTGTTTGTATGGAAATGATAACGTGTTCAAACCAGATCTGTGATTTGCAGCTGTACTACTGTCAGAGCTGCTGTTAGGAATTATAGGCCTGTGTTAGAGGTGGAGCTGAAAATCTGGCAACTTCGTATAAGTTCATCAACACTATATAGATCATATACAGTATAAAGCAGTGATGGAGTCAGGACAGTGCATTTTGTTATTTTTCTTCTGTCCATGAAGGAACATGTCACTCTCATTATTGTCAGTCCTGCTAGGATAGTATTCCTTTAACGGATCGGGAGTGTAAGGATAAGTATGTCGGTATAAAGCTCAACCGTATGATCACGGTGCAGCGTGTTTCCTGTACAGATCCGTCCAGTGGTGCATTAATTGTAGATCAAAAACACTGAAAATAAAACTTATTTTTTGATAAAGTCTGGGTCTTTTTTTTTCTTTACTTACCATGCTCTTTTTTTCCCCATCAGCTCATACCAATTAGCGGCCTTTTAAAGCAGCTGATTACTGAATGCCTCCGGCATGTTTGAATTTTGCACAAGCATTAAGATTCTGCTACAAGCTCCAGATCAAACATGTTCATACATTTTTAATTATTTGAGTTGTACAAACTTAAGTGTTTTAATATATAGATAAAGAACAGCAACATTGATGTATAAAGCTAATGTAACTGGGTACGCTACCAGTCAAAAGTCTGGACACACCTTCTAACTCCATGGTCGTTCCTGATTTTTATTTCTTTCTACACTGTAAAACAATACTGAAGGCGTTTATCCAAAATACATGATAATCTCCTTTGAACAGTAGATATTGAGATGTATCTGCTACTTCTGCTCTGTAAAGCTTCATAACGGCTCTAATCTGAGGTGCTGGTTGTTAATTGGTGATTTCTGAGACTGGCGACTCTAAATGAACTTCTCCTCTGCAGCAGAGGTAAGTTTTGGTCTTGCTTTCAAGGAAAGGTCTTCATGAGAGACAGTTTCATCATGGAGCTTGATGGGTTTTACAAATGCACTCGACAATACTGTTAAATGAGAAGTTGTGTCCATACTTTTGACTGGTACTGTACATGGCCAGTGTATTCATTCTAGTTCTGAGGTGCTGAGTCTAGACCTGAGCAACTGAAGCAACTCCAGATCATAACACTGCCTCCAGAGGATTGTACAGTGGACACTATGCATGATCTCTTCTCACCCTGACACGCCCATCACTCTAGATTGAATAGGTTCAATCTCGACTCATCAGGTCACATGACCTTTTTCCATCGCTCCAAAGTCCAGTCTTTATGCTCCCTAGCGAACTGAAGTCTTTTCTTTTGATGAGTCTCACTAACAAGTGGTTTTCTTATGGACACACAGCTGTTTAGTCCCAATCCTGTGAGTTCTCATCACATTGTGTGTGTATGTGTGTGTGTGTGTATAGAAATGCTCTTACTTTCACTATTAAACACAGCTCTGTTTTCTACTGTTGATTTTTTTCCTTTAAGTGATCTCCATTCATTATCTCTTATTTTCGACCACATTTCCTACACAAAGTTGACGCTTCAGCACTGTCCTTCCGGTTTTTGATAATGTATTGAAGGGTTCTTAACCCCAGTTCCAATAGTTTTCTCTATATACAGTTAATCTCTGTCATAAATGTCATAAATAAATAGATGTCCAAATTGTTATTCACATCATGCTTCATCTAATGAAGCATAATCATTTGTGTACTTAATGATACTCTAAATCCTTAAAAAAAACTTTTACAGTAAAGTTTGATTAGAAAAACATTTCACTGTCTATATGAAATCTTACATAAATCTAATAAATGTTGCCATTTATTAAGGATTTGTTCTGTAGCATACTTATAATAAATAGGAACAGGAACGATCTAGAACCTGAAATTCCTTATTCCAAATATATTAACGGAATATGGTTTAAAAAACTTATGCAATTTGAATGTGGGTGTGGCTTAAATCTTTTTTCAAAGCTGACAAACTTGAAAATTCAATTGTATGGTTCTTTCTGTAGAACCTTGACCCTTACATGAAAATCTGAGAAAAACCTATTGACGTATGATCTTTTCGTCTTGGATGTATAAAGAGCACTCAACCTTGGAATTAGTTTCTGTAATTATTAGGTAGCTTGCTATCTGGTCTGATTTACAAATGAAACCAAATCCAATTCAAGTTACGTTAAAGGTCAAAAGGTCCAGTTGTGGATTTCTCAGAGACCTGGGATTCAGAGACTGAGACTTTTAATATCTGAAATGTTTAAGTTTTTTCGCTTCAAAGAATTTGGCAAATGGAGGCAGATAAAATGACCACAGTGTACTTTATTAAATGAATTTGGTACTTTGTGTTGCATTAGAATCAAATAAAAATTTACAAAAATCCAATATATACAAAAATGTAATGCTCTTTTTGTCTTACTCTTCAATATACAATAAAATCAGGTAACAGAGTCGATGCATTTTAAGCACTTTCATCACACAATGCAACTTAAGACCAATAATGAACAGGTTTTTTAATCTTTTTTTTTTTTGCATTTTTTTCCCATTTAATACGTCAAAGTACACCACACTAGTTTAGATTTGAATCTGTATTACGCCATACGGAACCGCCGTTTCTTCCTAGCAGTTTCGTCGTCACCTTCTAGTCAACATACACCCTTTTTTACGGTCAGGACTCATAAAAGGAATGTTCGTTTAAACATGTACATTTGCATACATTTATTTACAGTTGAACAGCCGTCTGTGGGTCACGGCTGCGTCGGCTAGCTCTCCGAGAAAAACGTCTGTACACCGTATTGACTCGAACACGTCTATCCAGAGTTCATCAAACTACTGTGCTTGTACTAATTCCAAGTGCTCTGGTGGTAACCACTAATTAGACCAAAAAAAAAGGACCGTTTTTTTTCATTTATGGCATTTTATTTAATCTAATTATCTAACTCTAATGGTGAGGAACAACCATATATACTGTATGTGATATTTAATAGGACAAGTCGAATCTTTGAGTCTTTGAGTCGCATACACATATCAAGGCAAAAATAAAAAATAAAAATAGTCACACAATAGTCTAAATTATTTTTTCAACAATTCTATGCTTTCACAAGCTGTAACAGTCATCATCATCATCATCATCATCATCATGTTTTTTTGATTGTTAGACTGCAAAATCAGCTCAATTGTTGTCACGTGTAAAATCCACCTCCAGTAGAAGCACAGTAACTCGAATGAAATGAAATGCATAAGGAACTGAATGAATGAATAAATAAACGGACACGCTTTGCACCATCACTGAAATGGGAAATGAACCAAAAATCCATAGCTTAAAAAAAAAAAAAAAAAAAACAGCAAAGAACGCTCTCCCTGACAGTCCTACGTTGCGTTTAAAGTATCTGAAGTCTCCGGTTTTGAGCTCTGATTTTCTAACAAGTTGGGTATAAACAGCAGAACCTCCACCTGGCCGCACCTTCATAATTCACCTACATCAGCCGAATCCAATCCAGGGCTAAAATCCTTCCGTAACAACCCAAAAAGTTCTCCCAAAAAACCTTCAAGCACCACTTATTGTCTCTTAATAACATCCATCATGGACAACACCATCTGGAAACATTCTACTCCATTCTATCTCCAAGTCCGACAGATGGAGGTGCTCTGTTTAATACACCATTTTGAGGTAGGTTGTTAGCATTTACAGTCTTTCCAGAGAGACAGAAATGGCAGATGATGGTTACTTTATTAAAATAAATCCAAATACAGTGATACAGTAACAAGTAAGCAATGATGTCACACATCCTTAACAACATATTCCTTTTACAATATAGGTACACTCTTACAAAGAAAAGAAAAGTTAAGTCTACTGTTTCTCTATGAGAAAGCGTTCATTATAGGAAGCCAAGAACCTTCAATTATCCGATAAACCCTGCAAGAACCTCTGAAGAACCATTTTTCTAAGAGACTATCAAGTACAACAATGTTTTGCTAGAAAATAATTACTTATAATTTGCTACCCTACACTTACACAGTTAGTAAAAATGTGTTCTTCAAGGATTCCCTAGGAAGATGAGAACCATAACTATCCAAAATAACCTTTGATGAACACTTGAAGTGTTTGTTCGCCACATTTAATGATTACGATCGAGATCAAACCCTTCAGGCCAGAAGGGGAGGATCCATGTTTTCTGGATGCATTAAAACCATTAATTTTCCAGAACCTTCATCTCTAAGGGTGAAACCTAGGAAGGTTCTAGGTGGAACACTGTAACAGGGGGTTCAAAAGGGGTTCATGTAGAAACCTTTGGAAAACTAGAACCAATAACCAAAGCTATTGGTTATTGAACCAGTACTGGGCTGACTGACATGCACAGGAGTTCCTGCAGGGTCACTTAGACATGTTCTATCTTTAAGCATTCAAAGAGGCTTGTAGGTTTTACTCCAGTCAGAAGAAGCATTTTATTCTTCTTCAGGATTAATCTAGAAATGTTTTGGAAACATACGTATCCCCTTCTTCTGGCATAGTCTGATGTTAGGACTGCACCGATCCAATCTATGATACAATATGAGTATCAGAGCTCCAACTATCAACTGTTACTTGATACACAGCAGCTCACTCTTAGTGCCATTGCCAAGTTATGAAAAAAGATCTGGGAGAGCTTTGTTCTCTGAAGACATTACATGTGTTCAGTGTATAGGATACAACTGGAAAGAGGGGGCGGGATTGGGGGGGCAGAGGGGTCAGGGATCAATGTGAAATCCAATTCAATATGAAACAGATCCAGAGCGAGAAGCCGATATCGGTACTTTCTCACATTACTGCTTACACGTAAGCCCTGGGTTGATGCAGAATGAAAAGAAAACATCAAACGGTGGTGCAAATGGACGGACATTCATTACATGGTTAAAGAACAAATATATGAGTTAAGGGGACAAGTTAAGTTCAGGAAAACATTTGTTTACACTTTTTATAGTCCCACAATCACTCTTGTTGTCTTATCGTTAACAGCATTAGTCTACATTCTCAAATTCTGTTAAGCTATTAAGGGGTGACACGACGACGCTGGAGATTTGTTTATGAGGACATGATGGATGACCGTGAAATGCAAACGGTGAACAGTGAACACGACAGGAACAGGTCAGCGAGCCCCAGCGAGCAGTTGCACAACCTCAACGAGAACATCAACAGATCGTAGCTAATGTTGACACACTGGCTGAACAAACAAAAGGTTTCATGATAAGGCTGCCATAAGAAAAAAAAAAACACCTATTGATATTACAGTACATAAAGTTAGATCCTAAACAGATTCATGAGTATTTTTGAGGAAAAAATTCACATTGTAACGTTGCATCATAATTCTTCATGTTGTTGTGTTGTGTCTCACTGAGGGAGGCTTTACAAGGTTATCTGGATTAAGCTCTTCAGAGTTTTGTAAAGATTTGTCTCAAACTAAAACACACAAAAATATATAAATAAATAAATAAATTAATTAATTAAAAATTGACTAAAGGACGTGGGTTTCATTGGATCTGAGAATATTTGTACAATTTACATGTTATTTATTGACTTAAAAGTCTTACTAAGTGAGGAAATCTTTATATTAGTATCAGGAGTTAAAAAGGTTTCAATTTAAAGCTCATTTCACTTTTTTTCTTTTTCAAAATTTGATTGTAAATCAAATCAAATGTGCTATCATAGTCACCTTTACACAGTTAATGGCATACAGTGAAGCATTGTGCAGGTTAAAACATCCAGAGTAAAGCGAACTACGGTGTGCGCGCTATGCACGTGCCCGATTTGAAGCTTTCAGGTTTTCACAGTATATGAAATGATCGAAAAGTTTTATCTGGAAGATTGTGACATCACCTTGACACAAAGCTCATGTCACGTTAATTAACTAAGTTTGTAATTCAATTGTAAATCTGCTTGGGAGAATGGGAGGACTGGCAGCCAAAATAAATGGTGTTCTTGTTAAAATGATAGGTTTAATAGTTTTAGCTGCGGTGGGTGAGGTGACGAGGAAGAAACAATGCTGAAGAAGCTTCAGTTTCAGATCCAACCACAAAGAGTACCAACGCGAAGAGAGTTTCCATACATTGGTTTGTCAACTTCAAGATTTTTCTAGATGTTCTGCCTCCAAACACACCTGAGCCTGATCATGGCTGACGATTAGCTCTCCACAAGCTAGATCACATGTTTTTATCACGTCTCTTCTTTAAAAGAATAAATTACAATTAGATTAGGATGCGATTAGGGTGGCTTAGTGGTTAAACTGTTGCTTAACCCCTGTACCCAGCACCACCAAGCTGCTGGCCTTGAGCAAGAACCTTAACCTCAATTGCTCAGATGTACTGTATAATGAGATAGCTCTCTATCAGGGTCTCTGCCTAATGCCAAAATGTTATGATGGGAAAATTCAAACCATCTCCATTTTGGATCTTCTGTGCAACAAAATGAAGTACTCTCTCTTTATGCTTGGGGTTCTGGGGTAGAAACACTCTGCTGTAGAGTATATACTGTAGAACCTCTAAAGGTCCCTTCAAACTGAACAATCTGTTACATTGAGAAGATTCAAGAGGTTGAAGCTCCACCTTTTAACTCGTTCACCTTCCATTTCTGTGTCTCCATGAATGATAAAGTTTCCCCAACCACCGCTACCACCACCACCACCAGTCCCATTTCTTCCTAATGTTCCACAGGTCTTTCTGCTGGACCTGGCTATCTAGCGTTCTCCCAGTCGTTCTAGGAACTTGTTTCCATATAGAACTTTGATGTCACTTCACTAAGGGTGTGGTGTCTCCACTTATGAAACCTACAGTGTCTTTACTCTAAAAGTGAAGGTTGAAAAAGTAAAATGGACATGGTGAGTCCTCAGACGAGACAGATTTTCAATCCGAAATGTCGTTTCACCTTTGTTCAAACCATCATTTTGGGGAACTGACTGATAAAAGCATGAGATTGGCCATAAGCACAGGATATTGGTTACCTCTAAAGGAATAACTATTTTAAAAATGGAGGTGGTATATTGGGAATTTTTGATACATGCCTAGCACGCACACAAATCCATCAAACTCCGGAAATAAAATTACATCACATGTCTAAAGAAAAACAACAATCACACTTGTCCCAGTCTAACAATGCATACTTCATACTTGTAGCATTTATCTTTTTTCTTCCATTACAGCAACTATTTCTGCTGTGCTCAAGTCTTGTGCTTGTTGTACCGTGTCCTCTCCCGGCGTCCCCAAACGTCTTTGCCGTCTTCTGACCTCCTGTAAAAAAAAAGACACTAAGAAGCACTTTCAGCTGAAATAGACCGGATTTTTCCCCCCTTTCATATACAGATGACAGATGTAAAGATACAGTGTTGTAGATGTGGCACGTAAAGCGACGGATACCCGCCGTGTCCGATAGTGCCGTGCGAACACACACACACACCTACGCGTGCTCACGGATACAACTGTGATCGTAAACACTCCTGCCAGTTCGCACACAACCTCAAGCAGAACACTGTATCTTTAATCTTGTGGAGGTGGAATCCATCTTGGCTCCCATGAGTGCTTGGCTGTTGCAGATTGCCCTGTGTTATGTGTGTGTGTGTGTGTGTGTATTGTATGTGTTTCTCAGGACATACATGTGTGTGAGAGCGTTTCTTGAGAGATCCGTATCAGCCAGCGTGAGCCGAGCTGCCAGGAAGTGGTTTCTTGGCCTGGTTCCTTCTCCAGGAGGAGAGAAGTTTGAGTGTGTTTGAGCCTGGGTCAATCCCGCGTGGCTTGCTTTCATTCACTTGGATTTTTTTTTTTTTAAATACAATATTCAAGTAGATGATTGAAATGCTGCCCTGTGTGTATGTGTGTGTATGTGTGTGTTTTTATGTACAGTTACTGGCAGAGACTCCAGGTCCACCATGTTCACTACGGAGTCCAGTATGGACCAGGATATATATATATATCTCTACATTTTTCTTTTTTTCTTTTTTTTTGGCACTGCGAGAGTTTTGCTGATGTCAGACGACTTGTGGGTTTCAGCACCCCTCACCCTGGCGAGTTTCTTTGTGCCTTCACGAGACAGGGTCGTCTGTTTTTCCTGTATGTCCAGGTAGTGTCACTACATCAGGATGGTTTAAATCTCATCGCTTCCTGAACAAGCGATGCGTGATGGCAGATTTGTGAACAACAACACAAAAGAAATTTTGATGACCCAAAAAAACAAAAAAACAAAAGGAACGGTGTAGAGGAAAAAGCTAATGATCGGCGTGAAGCGTTGGCAGACTAGATTTCTGCACAATAATGAGGGGGAAAAATATATTCCCTGGTGAGATTTAAAAAGAAATAATATCAAAATAAAAAAAAAACATTTATATAAGAAAATACCAATACACCAGTGAATATTTTGTGCCTATTTCTTAGTTGTTGTTTTTTAAGGTTTTATTCTTATTTGTTTTTTTGTTATTTTTTTTCCTTTTTTTGCAATCCATGACAATCAATGTCATGGCTAAATGCTATGGGCTTGACAGTCCCGCTCTGCTAGTCATGTTATTGCCACAGTCCTGCTGTTAATGAATGGTTACCTATAAGATTCCAAGTGGTTGAGCTACAACGTGGTCTCGTACTCCAGTCGCTCCTGGACGAGCATGTCATCCTTGTACTGCAGTCGAGGTGGCGTGGGCGAGTTAGCAATAGCCAAGATGGCTCTGCGTATGCCGCGGTCCAGCACGTGCCTTTCCCAGGCTGGGTATCGGTTCCTGCATACGTCTATTCTGATCACGGTTTCCTCCACTCGCGGGGTTCGAGAGGACGGCGTGGACGGAGCTGTGGGACGAACTTGAAAAACAGGAGCGCATCCGTCTCGCTCGGTGTACTTAGTGTCGCGGTCAGCGTCCCTCGCCAGCGTCCCACCCCTGTTCGAGCGAAGGGAATTGGTGGCACCTTCCGTTGGCATGGCGAAGCCTGTAGTGACATTGGTATCGTCCAGCTGGCTCAGGCTGGCCGAGCGTCCAAATCGTGGCCCGTTAGGATGGAAGAAAGCGTAGTACATGAGCATGAAGACGATTCCTGTGAAGAAGCTGGAAAAGATGACACAAAGGGCAGGAACGGCGAAGGCGTCGGTGCTCCCCGGTGAACGGTACAGATACCAGAGTGCGCTGAGCGCTGCGTTTTCCAACAAGATGACCAGGTAGTAGATGAAGAGGCGGCAGCGCGTGCGACCCTCCTTTACGTTGAACCAGCTGAAAATGTAGATGATCCCCACCACCATGTCAAAGACGATCTCCTCCCATTTGGTGACGCAGAACTCGGTCTCGCAGTGAACAATCCAGAAGGTCATGATGCACCAGTGCAGCACTATGAAAATTCCGAAGTAGAGCTGGAACACGGAGGCGAACAGGGCGAAGGTCACGACACGCGCCGCGATGGTGAAGAAATGCCAGCAGAACTGGATGATGACGGCCAGGTAGCTGACGGGCTTCTTGTCGTCACGGGAATCCCGTAAAGCCTTCTGGTAGGACGCAAGAGCCCAAGCCAACGACACCAAAGAGGCAGCGGCGGTCATTCCTGAAACAGAGAATATATATATATATATATTAGGGCCGGGACTCGATTAAAAAAATTAATCTAATTAATTAGAGGCTTTGTAATTAATT
>JAQMYK010000018.1:2427645-2447826 GCA_030014345.1 Clarias buthupogon | reverse complement strand
TCTGATATAGGCAACAAATCAGAATTGGGCATCGAGACCTGCAGTGTAAACGTAGCCGAAGATCTTTCTCAACAGCTCTTCTCTCTGTTTTTAGTTTTTATAGCAGTCAGGGTTGAGAAGCTCAATCACCACATCAATTCTGGTAGCTTGAATAACATTACTATATACATGTATAAAAGTAAATTCTATATAGCTCCAAGTTCCCATTGAGTTTCCTGTTGAAAACAGATCTCTATTTTACAGTAAAAGAAAATCAAATACATAATGCAAACAAATCTGATTGGGCGAGCTAGAACAGATATTATAAGTGGAGATTCAACAATATTTATTACGTTTAAAAATGGGGGTACAAACTTTTGAACTGATTATATTTCTAGACGTTTCATAATAATATCGTAACATACACTATTTAACAAATTTTGGTACTTTTTTTTCTTAGAACTCTAACACACTACTCTAGTCTTGGTTAAAATATGAGGGGCGTTCAAGTCAAACTGGGACTTGTGATGAAATTTCTGCTGAATGAAGGCATAAAAGAGATTGACATTTACAGAAGATTTCAAGCACAGTACAATGATGAGACTCTTAGCCGCAGTAAAACATTTGAATGTTGCAGACAGTTTAAAGAAGGCTGTACGTCCATCAATGACGATCTCGGCCGAGGTGGCTTGAGTGAAACGCCTGATCCTTGAAAATTGATGGATAACTTGTTACAAAAAGACGCATCTGTCTGTGTGAACTGTACACACAATCATTCACCAACACCACTTGCACATTACAGGAACTCGGCTTAGAGTATTGCCACGTCCCCTGTACAGTCCTGACCTCGCTCCAAGCCATTTCCACATGTTTGAAAAAATTAATGGAGTTCCTGGGAGGCCGGAGTTTCAGACGCAAATCAGACAGGCTGAGAAAACTTTCTATCTTGATGGTGTCCAAGCACTAGTGAAACACTGGGATAAGTACATTAGTGTAGCAGGGGATTATATCAAAAGTCCCGGTTTGACTTGAACACCCCACATCCTAACAATGCAGGTTGCAGGACTGTGTTAGCAAAACAGGCATCGCAAATTATAAATAAAAATCAGGATTTAAAAGCAGAGGAAAGCATCTAAACATCTTACGGATTAGCATGAAATGTTCGTAATGCAGCATACAACTTAAATCAGAAGAGAGAGACAGCTTGAGTTTATGATGCATTTACTTTCTCAACAACAGCTTACCATATGGTCTGTGTTACGGATTTAACAAGCTTTAAATAACACTGTATAAAAACGATTGAAGAGATATCTTATTTACTGTTTTGCGCTCTGGGCGGACATGACATCATACATTTTTTATGCAAAATTCATGCTAAATTAAATGAGGCTTCCCACCTGTCTGGGAAGTCGAGGACACAATTTCTTTGTTTTTGAGTGTAAATTCTAAACAACAAGCCTTTGATGAGCTTAGTAAAAGTTTGGCATATTCTATGAAGTTAAAGTACAAAAAGAAAAAAGAAAATGGGTCTCAGTTTTTTTGGGGTCAGACTTCTCCCGGGACGAGGCGCCAGACGCCGCGATTCCTTTTCCTTTTTTTTTTCCATTATTATTATTATTTCTTTTTCTTAACAGGCCACCTTGGATAACATTCCTAACCACCATCAATACACGCCTTTCGTTTTCAGCACACAGAAACCTAATGGAGCCTGAAATTAACTTCCATTGTCTGTGGAGTGTTTGGAGATGAGGAAGAACCAGAGTGCTGATGTTCTCGCGCTGAAAGTGTTTCTCTCTCTCTCTCCGCTCAGGTTTTTACGCTACGCAGAGTAATACTTTGAAAACACACTGATGAAACATGTGAGTGTGTGATAGTCAGGTCTGCAAACACACTCACTCACTCAGCAGCAGCAGCAGCGATTACGCTGTTCACACGCGCTGCCGGTCGAGACGAATGTCAAACACCGTCCTAGTTTTTTGGACAAAATGACTCCAACTCTCTCTCTGGCCTAAAGCTGAGCTAAGAAGCCTTTGAGACCGGGTTCACTCTGAAGTCTGGCTTTGTTTGCATGGATCAGAAATCGGCATGTACTCAAACGTACGTCGGTCCAGGAGCGATGATGAAACCTCTACTGTAGCTGACGTCTTTGAATAGTGACTCACATCTTCTGAAGGAAAAAATCTATATAGAACATGAATAAATACGATAAGATAAAACACTCTCCCAGTCGTTCCATTGACGGTATGTTAAAAGCATTCACAAGATTTAAGAAAAGACATCTGGGATTTTTTTGTTCCTTTTGCCGCCTCTTAATCTTTGTCATATTTTGCGAATTTTCTACTGCTTCTGTCAGCAATAGATGTCTGTATAACGAACATCATCCTCTGTGTTTCGCTAACGCAGAGCAACAGGTTATGAATAAAACTGTGAAATAAATGTCCTGTAATTATCTTGTAATCCTGATATTTTCTTCCTCTGTTTTTTTTTTTTTTTTTTATGAGAGTGAAAGCAAATGAAAAGATGCGTGGGAAGGCGTCTGCGATGAACCAGAGTGGATGCGAAGGCGGCTTGATTTGATGTCTTATTTAAACTGGCTTGACGGGGAAGCCACTCAGTGTAAATAAGTTCACTCGTGGCGCAGTGGTAAAGTGCTCTGGATCATCGGGAGATCGCTGGTTCGATTCCCGGGTGATGGTGTAACCTCTCGCAGCCGGAGGTCTAGAGAGAGCTGATTGGCCGAGCTCTCTCAGAGGGGAGGGATGAGAGGTACTTTGTGCTCCCACATTAATCACAGCTCTACAGCCAATCAGGGGCGTCTGTGAGCTCGTCTGTGAGTGTGTTACTGGCGTCACGTGGTTCGGAGGAAACACGTGATAGTCTTCGGCCCTCCCAACTGAGTGATAGTGGGAGCCCCCTAGTAACGGGGAGGAATTGGACACGACTAAATTAGGGAGAACATCGGGAAAAAATCCAAAAAAGGTCATTAAAGAGAGAAGGTTTCCAATCAGATTTCCAGATGCTTTTTCACCGCCATTGAGATGGGTTTAAACTAGTGCTGTCAATCAATTGAAAATTTTAATCTAGTTAATCACAGTCAGGCTGTAACTAATCACATTTAATCACAATTGATCATAGTTAATTACAGTTTCACAGTTTTATAATATCTCAAACGTTAACATTAAACAAATGTTCAATTTAAATCTCTCGAATGGGACCGGTGCTGCATACAGTGGCTGGGCATTAGATGGCGGATCTCGAACCCGGATCCTCAGATGCAAAAATCAACAATCTAGAGCCTTAGCCACCCGAGCCACCACTCACAATTCATTTTACATTTAATGTATTTTTTATTTAAAAAATAGCTCCCTTGAAGGTATCTCGAGCACACAACTTTGGTTTCATCCAAACCTCCATCTAGAAGCTTTTTATAATCAATCTTGTTGTTCGGCACACCTGGTGATATTTCCTCAGTCATCATATTATTATCCACGTTAAACGTCCCATTATCACATACAACTGGGGAACCGCGCTGTTATCATCGGAAACCATTAGGGTCAAACTTGGTAATATGATAAATTTGCGTAAAAGAAATATTAATGCTTTAAAATTTCTAGAGTTAATCACATGCGTTAATGCGTTAATATTGACAGCCCTAGTTTACTGTAAACCGAATGTATGATGTAGAGGTTTTAGCTTCTAGGTTTAGTTCTGGGTTTCTGGGAGTCTAATCTACAGCACAAATCCAGTATCCAAGATTTGATCCTAAGCTCGGGATACTTTCTGTAAAGGGTTTCATTCTGGTTATCCAGTTTCCACACGCTGTACCAAATCATGTCATCACGGCCCTGACCAGGTTAAAATGGTTTCTGAGGATGAATTAATGATTCAGTGAAGGGACTCTCCTGGTAGAATTAGCATGATACAAGGGAAATGTCTTGGTCATGTCATCCAGTGGCTACCTGGACAATCAAGTGGCCATAAAAAATGTTAAACAGTCTTCATGATTGTTTTTTAGCTTGTTCACAATTATTAGTATATTTGTCAAATCCAAATTTTAGTAGTATTTTAGTAGTTTTGGTTTCATTTTGCTAAATTGAAACATGGAACTTTCAAAAAACCAGAGGACCAGAACCCAGACGACCCCCTTTTACATAACCAGATGACCTCCCAGTGTAACCGTACCAAAGAAGAAAAGACCTTCAAGGGCTGACTTGAAAAGAATACACACTACATACATGAAATCCTTCTTAACCTTTGGAAGTTATCATCTCTATTAGAACATCGAAACCCACAGAAGAACATCTTCAAGTTTATAATTCATTCGACCCATCCTTCATTGTATTTCGGCATTGCCACGCCACTTTGAGCCAGACCGCCAGCTGTTCATGGTTCCAGCTCAACCCATTTCTTTTACTCTCACTCAACACTCCCCGCTATCCATCTCAGCGGTCACATCACAGTGGTGTCCTCATGATGTCACATCTCCATCGCCTCCAGATATTCTTCCTCCTGACAGCTTTTTTTTTTTTTTTTTTACAGTATCTCAGTACCTCATCCTTCAGGGTATGCGTGCCCATCCATATCATCGTCCCACGAACATCCCCTACTAGGAGCCCAGCTCAAATTCCAAGACACACCACATGGAAAGTAACGCATCAGCAGAATTTTATATTTAGCCTGGATTGCAGCAGAAAATTCCCACTCATATCTTTCCTGCTCTGGCAAAGTGGTAACACACTGCTTTTAAAAAGAAGCATTTCACATTCCCCTCAAGAGGTTTTGACGAGATATTTATAGGAGCAGCAGACATGCTTATTTTTTCCCAAAATTAACTTTAACAGCAGTAGTGGAATCCATGTGGCTGAAGTTCAGAAAGGATTCATGGATTCTTCACGCATCACTAAAGCTCTTCGTGCAATTTTGTATCTCGCTAGAATAATTAAAGTACTTCTTTTGCTCGTCTAAAAACTCCACCACTAAACAAGGTGAACCCGGCGGGGTGTTAATTGGAATTAACACCGTTAGTACCGTTAGAGCTATGGTACACCATGATCTCATTAACAATTGGATTGGCTTATTTTCTTTCCAGTTCGCCGAGTTTAAAGTGCGTGGGTTCAACAGTTCAACAGATACAAAATTCCCTAAGGAGAAGCAAAGTTAAACACCAGTCCTGGGTTAGGTTATTATCAGGAGTTCATTATCAAGTTCTTCTATCGAGTCCAGATCAAATGCGTAAGAACTGAATGAGATTGTGGCTCTGACAGAACAGAAGACAAAAATTCAGCCTTGAACAAGAAAATGCAGTTGGAAGTGTAAAAATGCAACGTTCGTATGCCAGCTCAAAGAGCTGCTGGGAAGTGAAACATCTAGCTCCCCAAATGAATTAAGCACACTGTATTTTTTTTATTTATTTATCCTTTATTTTAGATAGAGGTAACTATTAAGGGTTTGAGTGAATAATGGGGCCTTTATATATCTCGGTACTCAGGATGTACTGTAAATCCACTATACATGAGATCAGGGGTCACTCATGATGCAGGTAGGATGTTTCTTGTAAACATAAACGGTCCAGCATTGTGTAAACTCCGATAGTAGACAAAAGTCTACGGCATAATTTTCACACACCACTCTAGTTTAAAATGATGAAGTTTAATAAACACACAAGGATTTGCAAAGCAAGTTAACTGACCAGAAATGACCAACTTTGCTGCTTCCTCTATCAGGATCAAACAGCAGTTTAAAGTTTTTCCTTCCTTTTTAGATGTAAACGAGAAACTACTGATGCATTTCTACTATAGTGTGATGGAGTGGGATTGCTCCACAACCGCAGAGGGCGCTGTGTAACTGGCAGAGTGAGTAACTCTGACTGTCACAGCCGGCGAATATTTGTACCGCAATAGAGGAAAAAAGGATGAAAAACGGCAATAGTAAAAGAACGACTGGAACTGTTTGTACACAGAGATAGCAAGTGATGAAGTACAACTACTCTGTTACAGTACTTAAATACACCAGACCTTGGTATTCAAATTTAATCCATTCCTCAGAATGCGAGGCGAGTTCTTAATGCGAAAAATTCGTATTGCGAAAAATATATTACCAATATTACCAATTTCCAACACCATAATCATATGTTTGCATATAAAAACTATCAAAACATTTCGAAAAACCATGTAAATTAAGTAAAATGCGAAATAGACAGACATTAAACTTATTATCTTATTTATGATTCCTCTCTGAACCGGCTGCTTTAAAAACCAAACTGAAAGCGTCTCCCTTTTCTTCTTGCTACCGTCCTTGATAACATTATTGGGACCCCATGGTGCTACGTCTTCACTAAATCTTACACAAAATGAAAAAAAAAAAAAAAAAACTTGATAACACTTGGCTTGCTACAGGTATGATATAGCTGTACTTTTACTTTCTACATTTTCAATAGAAATGTGCTACGTTTCAGATGACGTCGATTGTCTGATCTAAATATAAGCGTTTATCAGAGGTGGAAAGTAATGAATTACATTTACTCGCATTACTGTAATTGAGTAGATTTTTTGTGTACTTCTACTTCTGAAAGTAGTTTTTAAAATCTGTAATTTTACTTTTACTTAAGTATGTTTTGTTTAAAGTATTGTACTTCACTACTTTTAAATCATATTCACTACTGAGTAAAAAATAAATGAATGAAAATGAAAAATAATACAAATAATACAATGGGGAAGGAAAAAAATTGCACCCCGGAAACCACTGCACTGATTGATTCATGGGTGTGGAGAACAAACGCGCTAAATTCACAAGAACGATGGATACGGACAAAACAGATGTCAGTGATACAGACACAGCTGAAAGTGAAATGCCAACGAATTCTTACGAAGCAAACCTCTGGTCATATTTAAGCGACCACTTTGATTTCAAGCACAACAAAGGCAACAGATTTATTATGCAAAGGTGTCCCATCCCCCATCCCACCCCCGCTGTTAAAGCAAAAAAAGTAACTCAGTAACTTTTACTCTGAGTAAATTTTTAATGAGCTATTTTTTACTTTTACTTGAGTAGATTTTTATAAGGGTAACTTTACTTGTACTTCAGTAAACGTTCACTAAAGTAACAGTACTTTTACTTAAGTACAAAATTTTATTACTCTTTCCACCTCTGGCGTTTATGCCGTCACTCCTGAACTCCACCCAACATGGGAAGCACAGGAACAAAATAATTCCACCAGTCCTAGTTTACAGAAATGTCTGTGCTAAGTAATTGATGGTTATTATTGGCAACAAATTCCTCCCATTCTGTCATTGGGCTACGGATTCTTCTCTCAATTTTCAAGCCTCTTGAACGGGTGCATTCGTTAAGGTAAGATTAGAACCGATTTAGCTAACTAGCTAACATACTGAGCAAAAGAGTTGTGAACTCTCATGCATTTGGTTTGTGTTTCACACCAATTGAAATGCATTTTTTAACAAACCTATAATTATTAATTACGTTTTGGCACTTCACGGCCACCGTAACTTAACCTTCCATGTTTAATTGCAGGGTATCAATGATAACTAGCTAATTAGTCAAAGTCACTAAGAATGCTACCTGCCATTTGTTTAATTAATGTCAAATGTTGTCTCTATAAATTTCTACTAAATTTGCAGAACAACATCAATTGTGTTTAAACTACTTTAAAACAGTTTATCAGTACCTCGGTCAGACAGATATGCAGAAAATTCAATTTCTTTATGGAGTTCTTGCACTTCTGTAGTTTATTGTCCATTTTAAAGCACGTACTTAGTGCTTCAAGTTGAGTAAAAAAAACTGAAGTGGTTCTTCTACCTGCAGTGGAGAACATACTTAGGGAAGCATTTGTAATTTAACTTGAGAATTGAGTTTGTGTACTTCTGCCACCTCTGTTCGTATGCAGTGATTACTCTGGATCAGCACAAACATAGCAGAGTTGAAGCGTGGTCGATGTGTCAAAAGTTCTAAAAGCGAAAGTGATTCTGAAATAAACATAGAGACGATAAGCTTTAAGGAGAACATTAACAGGAGTAGAAACTTTTTTTTCCCCCATTGGCGCTTGGTGGCTTGCCGCTCAGTAAGGTGGCCAGAATGTAGGAAATGACCTGAGTCTTGGCACAGCTTTGGGTACACCAGTTCCAGATGTTGGCAGGCAGCCTGAGGAGGCTCGGTTGGTGATCTTTCCTGGCATGACCTCTTCTCTTTCCCCTGACCTTGTTGTTCTCACCTGACCTTGTGGTTCTAATGTGATCTCATCTTTCTCCTGACGTTATCACTTCCCCATCCTCATCTGACTTTGACCTTCTTTGAATAATTGCTGTCCTAATTGTTTTCTCCTGGCCTTGTCTGATCTCTCATGATCTTCTTGTTCTTTGCTGACCTGGCTACTTTTTCCACTCTTTTATGGTTTTGGAATTTACTTCTGATCTGGTCGTTGTCTTCGACCCTCGTCATTCTGTCCTGGCCTTGTTGATCTCACCTTAGCTTGTAGTCCTCTCCTGACCTTGACATCCTTCCCAGATCTAATCATCCTTTCTTGGCTTAGTCGCTCTCTCCAAGCTTGCCAATCTCTACTGGCCAGAATGCTCTCTCTCTCTTGTGACCTCATCACTCTTTCATGGCCTTGCTGCACATGGCTGTGACCTGGTTGTTCTTAATTCTTAATTGTAATCCTCTGCTCCACTCATCCTCCACTTTTTATCTTCTACTTCTCTCTTGATCTTCTTCTTCTCTGCTGAACTTGACTTTCTCTATTCTGACCTCCTCATTCTTCACGTATGGTCCCATCTTTGTCATGATCATCAGTTTCTCCTGAACTTGACTTTAGCTCTACCTCCCTTTTGATCTTAATAATCGCTATGCTACTTGTCTGAATCTCATGTTCTCTTTTGATCTTGTTTTTTTGCTTTCCTCTCATGACCTCATCACTGTCTTGTGACCTTGCCACTTGTTCTTAATCTCATCTCACTCCAGTTCATTGCTTGGTCCTGAACTTCTTGTTCTCTCCTGATGTTGTCATTGTTTTTATTCCACTGTGCCTAGGAACCTACTGCTGCAAAATGGAGACTGTGGAACTCTCTCTCTTTGTCTTGGCCATCCTTTTCCGTCTCTTTCACACTATTTAACTCTCTTATTTTTCATCCTTAATTTCTGTCCTGCTTTCTGTTTTAATTCTTTTTTTATCCATCTTCCTTTTGACATCCGTTTCCACACGCCTCTACTTCCTTTGTCCTTTTGTAATTTCCTCTCTCTTACCTTATAGTCAATCTCTCCATCTCCACTCCCTTCTCTTATTCATCATTCTTTCACTTTCCCTGGCATACGTCTTCATTCTTCTTTATATCTTCTTCACGCTGTCCTTTACGTTCTCTCTGAACAATAGCCAAAATCATACATATACTCCCGTTGACACTTTATGAAGTGATAAAGTTGTCCAACTTTATTTTAGGGTCCAAAACCAAGGACTGAGAGCGAGGGAAAACCTTCTGTCACAAATATTTTAAGAAATGCTTCCTCAGACGTACGTAAGCACACACTGTTCTAGTGCTGGGGAGAACATATCATGCCACAGGTAATGGCACCAGGTATTGACTTTTTTTTTTTTCCTCCAAGAAACGGGAGCTGAGTGGTGAGTCATTCATCCTCAATAGTGTGTGTAATAAATACACAACACCGCTACATGTGTTTGTTCATGCACCCGAGAAGATATAATGTACAATGAAACACTGGCTGAATGAAAAACCATGTAGCAGTGTCCTAGGGACACGGGTCTCTGATGTTCTGTAATTTACATTCATTAAACTGTATTTGAGCGGTGATTTGAGTGGACATGGGAAGCCTATTGATTCGATTCCAGCTCATTTTTGGACATTGTGATTTTCTATTCGAGTCAATAGCGCTAAGGTTTGATTTTATTTCAGGCAGCTATGTTTCTTACAGGTTTTGAAGCGTTCAAAACTACACAAAGTATTTAATAAACACTGAGACACTGTGTAACTTGTCTTGTTGATTGTTGCTCCATAATCCAGTCCAGCAGGTGGCGGTATCGCCCTAATTGCCCAAAAAAAACAAAAGAAGAAGAAGCAATACTCTCACAAAACATGGGTATTTGTAGAAGATATAATCGGTTTCTATTTTCTGCAAAAGCTGTGGAATATTTTACCACAATTGTTTGATTGTTTATTGTTTGTGAGTTGACCTAAATCATTAAAAAAATTGCCAATCAATTTTAAAGAAGAAACTGCACCATCGATTTATTGAATTGAATCGACGGTTCAAAAGATCGCACAGCTCTAGTGACTGACTGCTCATAATATCGACATTTCTTATTATCTTTTTTGTTACACAATTTGTACGATTGTACGACTGTAAAGTTCTCCAAAAAGATTCTGCAACCGAATTTTAGGAAAAAATTGTAAAAATCAGTCACAGCTACTACTTTGCAGGCAATTATTTTCCTATATCAGCATGTCCTGGATTGTTCTATTCCACTTATACCACAGTAGGTCACCAGTTACTTTCATTCAATCATCTTCTACTGTACATGTATACCGCTTGATATCCTGATATAGGGTCATGGGTTTCTGGAGCCTATCCCGCAGGGCACACACACAAAGACACACACTACGGGTAACTTGGGACCGCAAATTAGCCTAATAAGCATGTCTTTGGACTGTAGGATGAATCCAGTGTACACAGAGGAAACCCACCAAGCACGGGGAAAACATGCAAACTCCACACACACAGACCCGAGGAGGGAATCGAACCCGACCCCTGGAGGTGTGGGGTCACAGAGCTAACCACTATGCCACCGTGCTGCTGACCTATTACTTTTTTAGCCTGTCGTGATGCTGAGAAACCTCAAACTGCAAACTACTCTTTCCTGAAGGCATAAAAATACAACTTTAATGCTGACACTAGTTGTTTTTTTTCCCCCGTGGAGCGTATGCCTTATAAGTCCGGGTAAATAAGCTGTTTCTGTAGAATCAATAATGTTATCGAAAAACTGCAGTTATAGAAAAATAATCAACATCAAAGGCCCAAAAAGATTTGAGAATTCAACAGCGCTGTGATAAAATAAATGAAAAACACAGCCATGGGTTAAACAAAATATTTCCATATAATACTGCACTGTACTGTGTGTTTAGGAGATTTCCAAATTTCACGATACCCACTGCATTACCCACCCTATATATAATAATAATGGCTATAATAAACTATTCATACTGTATCTTTCCTTCAGTTCAGTCAAAGTAGATTGACAATGAGATACAACATTAGGACATAATATGACATATCTGTTTTAGACTAAACAGCACACTCCTTGTTTTTTTTTTTAAATAACCCTTTTGACCTTAGGCTCTTGCTGCTTCTTGAGAGTTTAGCTAAAAATCGCTGTTGTGTGCTGTGGTGGTGGTGGTGGTGGTGTTTATGGCCACTGTGACCCGGTGTAGCAAGAGACAAACAAGAGCACGAGAGCTCCTTAATAATGCAGGAGCTACAGCCTGAACACACACATACACACACACACACACACACACATGTACATTACACTTTAAATATTCATCACCGGTAGGCATTGCTGTGGGCAGTAGGAGGACACACGATATCAACACCAAAAGACTATGAAGAACTCGAAACATATCCTTATGAGTGTATTTGTTAAGAGGTGTTAAGTGGAAATCTGGCATATAAGATGTCAAATTCTGGTCCAACATTCAAGCTTCCTAAGAAGCAAAGCCCAGACCTAATTATTATGACATTTTTCTGTAAACCAATTAAGCTCAGAATGCACACAATGGGTCGGTTCACTGCTCTCATCCAGAAACACGACAGAAATATCAGTAAAGAATCACACCAATGTTTATTCCAGGATATTCTGCATTATCTGACTTTTTTTTTTCTTCTTTTCTTTCTAACTTTAACCCTGGATGCCAATAGATTTTCTAATGATACCTTGAAGTCTCAACAAACCAAATGACCAGGTTGTACTCGCGCTCATACATAATCATGACAGTTGAATGCATCAGACTAAATGAAATGCTATGCCTCTGCCAATAAGCATTAAAACATAATGGCCTGACATAAGATGTTAACAAGCAGGACCGGGACTCTTTTAAGAGCAAAGATGTAATCAAGATCGATATAAAGATGGCAAGTAATTTGTGGAGCTGTTCTTCAGTCCTCCAAACAAAGAACGACAAAATATCGATATAGAAAGAGACGTGGCACTACACACTGGAGTCAGGAGATTACAGCTGCACACATGACATTACAACACAAAGTATTATACCCAGTATTGTGTTCGTTCCCCTTTTGCCCCTGGGGCAGCTCTGGAGCCTCGGGGCATGATTCCACGAGACACTTGGCCATGTGTTTTGGTGACTGATGTTAGCACCGGATCCTCTGGGTACTGTTGGATGCAGGGTGGAGCCTCCATTTGTGTGGCGTAATGTTGGGTTCAACACTGGACGATGAGATCGCCACCCATAACACGGGCTGTAGGAGGACTTGCCCAATCCCTTCCCCCATCCCAACTCCCCGTCACCTCAGGCATGCCTTGTGTGGATTATCGGGAGAGTAACAAACCCGACCCAAATTATGACCATGTGCCCAAGTGCCAAGTGTCCACAGTCTCAAAGCATGTCAAGTCTTCAGTTGTAGGGTCCTAGTTTCAAACTTACAGAGTCTGAAATGATTTTATACCATAAAATCAAAGTCAAAACCAAAAGTGCAAGTTTATTCAAGTCCAGATTCTGAGTACCAATGCACTGTACCTGTGTCCAAATCTGCACAGCTTCCAAACCATGGGGTCCCCAGCTGTGGAGTCGGACTCAAATTAAAGCCTCAAGTTCCTCACACTCTAAGCTGTACAAACCAAGTCATGTCCAGTAGTTCCAACTTTTAAAGTTGATGAAGCCATCCAGTTCAAATCGAGTGCCTAGTCACAGACTCACAGTCCAATCCAAACACCCAAAATGTAGAATTCTAGTCAAGGAAGTTGACTGCCCCTGCCACAGTATGTGCGTACTAGACTACTGATTAGAAGGTTATGATTTCATATCCCAATGCACCCAAGCTGCCACTATTCGGTCACTATAAGCCCTTTAACTCCTCCTACCTGTTAGGTTAATTGAAAGTCTCATTAACTATGTGTTAAACTTAGGGTTTAATTCACTAACTCACTCACCATCTACTGTATACCGCTTTATCCTGTATATAGGATTATGGCCTGGAGCCTATCCCAGGAGACTTTGGGTACAAGGCAGGGTACACCCTGGATGGGGTGCTAATCAGTCGCACGGCACACACAAAATACACACTCTATGGACAATCTTGGAACTCCAGTTAGCCTCATCTGCATGTCTTTAGACTGTGGGAGAAAACTGGAGGAAACCCACCAAGAACGGGGAGAACATGCACACAGACCCCGAGGCAGGAATCGAACACGGACCCTGGAGGTGCAAGGCGACATTGCTAACCACTAAGCCTCCGTGCCACCAGGATATAACCAGAGTCCCAAAAGTCCCAAAAGTGCAATGTTGACTCTTATAGTCAGTAATATTTTGAGTCTAGGATAAACCATTCTGCTTGACAGCACTACCAGTTTCTTTAAAGCTGTACTACTAGCTAGAAGTGTGTGCCTAGTCACAGACTCACAGTCCAATCCAAAGACCCAAACTGTAGAATTCTAGTCAAGGAAGTTGACTGCCCCTGCCACAGTATTAGCTTACTAGACTACTGATTAGAAGGTTATGAGTTCATATCCCAATGCATCCAAGCTGCCACTATTCGGCCACTGTCCTATTAACACTACAGAGAAGACAAAAAACAACCTTAAGAAGAGATACATTACTAGCCTATAGTAGTTAAAGCAGGACAAGACAGGTTCAGGATGGACGGCCCATCATTCATTAGCTTAACACCATGAATGGCAGCACAGGGTGGTCAGAATCAAAACTACTAGCCACAAAAAAAATCCTCTGCACTCAAGTATGCACCAACTTCGATCACAGAAATAAAGTGTAGAGTCGAAGCCGAGCAGTAAGAGCTGAGTGTTTAAAGACATCAGTCTAGCTAATGCCTCCTTTGGGGAGAAGTTCTTCAGAGCACACGTATACATTACACACGGCACGGCGCACCCTTCCACCCGGGCCTCACTCACTTTTCAACCTGTTTGTTTGTTAAATGAGCCATGCTTGCCATCCATAATTGTATTTTCCAACATTAATTAAAAGGCAAGTGGAAGGAGCGAAACAGTGAAATGGTGTGTGTGTGTGTGTGTGTGTGTGTGTGAGAGAGAGAGAGAGAGTAGAGCTGCATTAAGAGAAAAGGATTGAGCTCCAGGAAAGGCTACGGTGGCCACATCTGGCCACTCTCTGGGGCTTCATGATTTCCTGCCTTCTAGAGCCAAAGGTGCGTCTACCTTTCATACATTGGCTGAAACGAATCCACACAGCTGTACACATTAGTCTGTGTATTTTAAATATCTCCAAAGGCTAATGCAGTACAGCTAATCAGATAAACAGAGAGTCTATGGATCAGGCTGGTCGCTGATGAAGAGAGAATCCATGGATCACGCTGGTCGCTCATGCTGCCAAGACGGCCTCCAACCAGCTGTCGTAAATTCTCCACACCCAATTTAACTTCATACGGAGCACCTGGTCACCGAGGAAGCCCACCGAGGCAAGAGTTTGGATTTTTTTTTTTAAGTATAAATGTCCATGAGAAATAGTAAAGTGAAGCATCAATCCAGCGATATGATTTATGCTCGTCTGCCTTTTAAACTTCTCCGAACCAGCTCATGTTCAAGATTCATTAAAGTTACGTCATGTCCGTTTCCTTCCAGCTCCTAACCCTAACCCTTCTGTTTTGAGTACAATTACTGAACTAGACGCTCTCAGCCCCACCCATGGCCCACTGGACGAGTCTTGATAATCAGTCCTGCCTCTGGCTCCAGTGTGTCGTCCCTTGAGACCTGCAAGAAAGGTGGATTATAGATTTTACCTCTTTTATCACGCTAGCTTTAGACATTTTCCAGGTCGCTTGTATTTGCCTCGGTTGCATCAGCCTGAACATTTGCACTCTGGAACATGGTCATCATTCCTGGGGTTATTAAAAGAAAGGACACTGTGGTTTGTTTCTGTTTTGTCCTACACCGGAGCGTGACTCGAACAGCACCTCGAGCGTGCATTCGGATAAAACCGAAAGGTCTGCAGCATTGCAACACGAAATCCATCACGAAAGCCGAAAGAGCCAGTGCGAGTGGAATTGCATGCGGGTGCAGAGATAGAGGACGGAGTGATGAGCCAGCATGAACTGCACAGCATGAACAGCGCTCGCTGCCTTCTGTTGGACTGTTGATCTCTTTGAAACATGCGTCAACATTTCTACCGCGTGTCAGTTGAAGGGAATAAATTCCAGCTTGCATATGAATCTTTGTAATCTTTGTTGCAAAGATTTTTGTTGTAGCGTCTTTTTTTCACGATAAATGTCTTTCATCAACATGCTGGTCACTCGAGTTTAAACATTTCCTTCATTATATCTTACAAAGCTACAAATTTCACGCTAAAACCGTCATCGCCGCAGTCATGCTAACTAGCCGTAACTCAGGTCAATGGCCTCATGTTGCTTCATTGCATTCTTCAAGATGAACGCATTGATGTTTGAGATGGCAGAAATATTTTGTCTGCCGCACCAGTGCCAGCAATAATTATATCCTCCTGTGACAACCGTGCAACATGAAAACAGCTAGCGTCTTACGTGTATAACAGCGAAGGACAACAAATTAGCCCCAGAATCGCTAAACGCGTCACATTGTCCAAGGTGGAGTTCGTTTTTATTCTATGATTGGATTCCTTAGGGCGGCATGGTAGCGTAGTAGTAAACACTGTAGCCTTGTAAGGATCGAGGTTCAATTCCCACCTAAGCATCTGTGTGCGTGTGAGTTTGCATAGAGTGTTCTCCCCGTGCTCCGGTTTCCTCCCACAGTCCAAAGACATGCAGTTTAGGTTAATTCATGTTCTCAAGCTGCTCTCCGGGGATAGACTCCAGGCTCGCTAGGACCCAGTACACAGGATAAAGCGGAACAGTAGCTGAATGAATGGATTCTGTAGTACGTTTTAAAGTTGCCATTAATTTCTGAATCTCCTCGTGGCCTTCACAGATGCCAAGGCGCGGATTCGATATTCATTTATAATATTAAAATAATCCTTAAGCATATATGAGGACAAACGTGTTAGCTCTCCTGATGCAGAGTTAAAATGGATCTCTACAGCTCTATTTACATTCCCTTACATAAAACCAGCTGCATTAGCATACATCTGCATGTGTAACTTAATATGGTAATTCAGCACGGATCGCGGCGACAGAGCGAGCACGTTATTGCCTCTTTATTCCAGAGAATAAAGAAAAAGAATACCAGAAAGAAAAAGAAAAAGAAAAGAATACCAGGAGCTATTCTCACTCCCACAGTCGCTTAAATCCTCCATTTAACCAGATCATCCTCGATTAAATGACAATATATTCCAGTGCTCTTAAGCCGTCCTATATTTAACCAATATCAGCATGCGACTCGTTGAAGTGAGAGTGCCCCTGTGCCACGATGACGCCTTTGAAGACCTCAGCGCGTCACACGGGTCGGTCAGTCGCGCTGCCAAGATGGCCCCCTCACCAGCTGCTATAAATACTCCACGCTCCGTTTAGACAGAGCACCTGGTCACCATGGAGGCCCGAGCACCCTGGAGTTTGGTGCACGCTCATTTGCAGTGCAATCATGTAGGTCCAGCTCATTAAGGGAACCGATCAGCCAAGACCACATGCAGAGGAGCGCGGCTGCTCCACTGGCAGGCTTTAAAGAAAGCAAAAAGGGGAAAAAAAGTGTTGCCCCAGCTTTCCGTACAGCAGATTTACACCAGCAGCATGAAAGCAAGGACATGTTATACAGTACATATCTGTACGTAAGGTCCTGGTTCTTTAAACACTGGGGTCCATGTCACAGCGGTAGCTTCCACAGAACAAGATCACTGGTATAGATAATAACCACCAGGAGGCGATGTTATAATACACAGCTGATGATGAGTTGCGGCTGATGAAGGTCTTGTTGAGACCTTCATCATCAACATTACGCTTTCACCATGTGACAATCTGATAGTTGTGATGGCGAAGGTCTCAACAAGGTACCCAGGTATCATAGCACCGCCTCCCGGTGGTTGGGAGGGGGGAATAAAACACATGCTATCACATCTATTATATACTAGCGTATATAATAATTTTGTTGATGGCAAAATAGTTTGGAGAAATAGTTAAAAGGTTAAAGCTAAAAATAATATTATTATTTCATTTTATTACTCAACTTACTCACTTGACCCAGGATCTTCTAATCAAAACTTCCGGTTTGTAATCTGCTCATAACATTACCTCTAGTCAATCTGTGGTTGAGGTTTAACTTCAGGCAAATACCAAAGTACTAGCAAAGTTTCATTAAATTCTGTCCAAGTACAAAGCGGTTTCGCGTGATGACAAAATCTGACTGGACAGACATACAGACAGAAAAATTTCTGAGACTGGTTTCGGGTCCGACAATGTGTAAAACGTAAAGAGTTCTGAACAATGTACAGACAAAACCTCTCTTTTATTTATATGGATACCAGTGATCTTGAACACCAGTCCCTTGAGGCCACAGTTTGTATTTCACTAACACCTTAATACACCTACTGAATTTACAGATTAGTTGAATCTGTTGAATCAGCAGTGTTTGAGAAGAAGAATGACCATACTGTATTGAAACTGCCTCTCCAGGACTGGCGTTAAAGAAGAAGATCCTCCTCCGGCTCTGCACATTTGAGTTTCTGAGATGCTCTACTACACCCAGGTCAATTCAGAAAGGATTTTTATTAGCAGATTAGATAAATCCGATGTGCTGGAGCTGAGAAAACACTAAAATGGGGGACTGAAGTCTAGACGTGGAGGTCCAAATATGGATGTTTTCCATCGTATCGATCCAAATGCTTGAAAAGAAAATTGCAGCACATTAAAAATACTGTCCATACATTTGACTCTAGATTTCTAAACTTGAGCCATCATGTTCTTTGGTGTTGTTTAGATCAGATACACTTACTTAAATTATTTAGCTGAAAGTAGCTCATCAGCCAATGGACTAGCTTAAAGAACAAAACAGAAGGAGTCTGTTTATTCAAAGCAGATGCATCTTGTCAGATCAGAACCCGTGGCTCTGTGGGTCAAAACCCGGTAGCTTAAACAAATCATAACTTCAAACTGGCTTCAATCGTTTACAGTTAAGTGTTAGAAAGTAAATATTGTCACCATTCGGTCATTTTAGCTGCTTATTTCACAGCAGCATTACGAGTTATACATGAACACTCGTGGTGTATACGCTCTTCCATAATACGTACATTATGCAGGTAACACTGTAATTCATCATTCCCTCACATCGTCCGTCAGGATGAATGAATGGCAATGAAATTTTATGACGTCTTTGACTACAAAGATGTCTTTAAAACGAAGGTCACATGAAGCATCTGACCAAGGCGTTAGACATAAAACTGAGAAATCACAGAGCAGAGTGTGAAGCCAGGGCTTTGTGGAGAAGCAAAGTGAAAGAATCAAGGCACTAAAAAAAATACAATAAAATCCTAATCCTAATCAGAACTTTAGGAACCTAAGACCAGGAATGGGGATAAACTTTCTGAAACACTGATCTGATGTGATTTATAACAATTCTGATTCTCTGCCCTAAGAGGCTCAGAGAGAGCACTGTCAGTCAAAGGTGTTTATTAAAAGACCAGGCCACGCCCGTTAGCCTTGGTCTCTGATTGGTCAGGAAATCTGTCCATGCTTGGGATCAGTGATATTTCACATAGTTTATTGGAAAATAATCAACAATCAGGTAAGTAATGAGGCGGAGTCACTGTTACATGACTATTTTCCATTTTTCCAGCCTGTCATATTAACTGAAAACTCCTCTGTGCTGAAAATCTAAACAAAAACTTACAACAAAGTTAAAACTTTAGCTCTGACACTGGAGACTCCTTCCATAAATGGTAAAGATCCCACATTTTACTACTTCATTAACATGTTAAGACAGATCTCATACCTGTTCCAGTGGAAGTACCTCCTTAGTGAATGCCCTTTTTAAAAAAATTCAAACTCCCTCTGTTTCACTCCTTTTTCAAGTGCGCCATTTCTGTGTCTATTCAAATTAGCTACTCCTGAGCCACGCCCCTCTACAGATCAGCAGAGCTGAGCAACAAGCTGGAGGAGGGGCCCTTCTTATATGAGGTCACATTAGCAGGAAACCTACATACAGTGGAGACCCATCTGGATATCTAAACGAAAAGGTAGAATTATGCATAATAAGGCCCCTTTAAAATCATATCAATGACCACAAACGTGTTTAGCGTGCTTCCCCGTATCGGTTCCAATGTGAACAGATTGTTTCTATAGAAACAATGAGAGCTTTGACATATACGTGTAGCTGTGCTGCTGGAAGGGGTCCCGTGAAAGAAAATTAATTAACAAATTAAATTAATCAACAATTAATCTAACCAATCGGAGTTGAGAATTCATTCACAAAATGACTGAAGCTTGGAAAAAGTCCAGATATTCACATATTGAGATTTTCTGTAAGCTCACATACACACTCTTAATTGAAGAATAGCGCTAAGTTAATTAGCCAAAAATAAATGTGCCCTACAGTACCTGCACCAAGCGCATGAAAAAACAGCCCTTCGATACTGTCTGATCTCACTGGTGTCTTTAGCATTAGCATTTAATAATATGTCTCATTCCCAGGCTCGGGAACACCTTGACAATCCTCCACCGAGAACACAT
Organism: Clarias buthupogon; assembly: GCA_030014345.1. Taxonomy (NCBI): domain Eukaryota; kingdom Metazoa; phylum Chordata; class Actinopteri; order Siluriformes; family Clariidae; genus Clarias; species Clarias buthupogon. The sequence goes on along the minus strand of JAQMYK010000018.1, from coordinate 2,427,999 downwards.
TGAGATGCTCTCTTCAAGTCTTAACATGTGATACGAAAAAATGGCATGAGATATTGAGCCACACACACTTACACACACACACACACACACACACACACACACACAGAGTGGTAATCACTGCTGAAATTGTCATTTAATCTAAAACTAGACTCAACCAGTCCCTCAGGTCCCTCAGGTCCAAAACTGATTTTGGTCTCACTGTGTCTAAGCGTCTCGTCTCTCCATCTCACCTTCTCCATCAATGCTCGTAATCGTGTTAGCATCTCCCGCTGAGTAGCAGCCTGTGTGTCTACATGCACTGCTAATTGGGTTTAAAACACCATGTCAGCATTCGACCGATAGTATGTATATATA
>JAQMYK010000018.1:2414573-2426225 GCA_030014345.1 Clarias buthupogon | reverse complement strand
CTGTATATATATATATATATATATATATATATATATATATATATATGTGTGTGTGTGTGTGTGTGTATCATGGTCAGTGTGCTAGCAACATTGTGCTAGCAACATTGCTATTATTGTCATTGAATCCTTCATTTCCCTGAAGCGTAACTCCATTTCGTTAGCATTTTCCCCATGTTCTCAGATCTGCCTCAGATTTAGCAACAAATAGATCGATAAATGTCATCTTTTTTCTTTTTTTTTTTTAGATTCGGGACTCCTACTTAGCATGAACCCAGGTTTCACACAAAGACAGATAATGCTTGCTGAACAGTTGAATTTTATCCTTCATTTAGGAACCTCTGTAGTCCAACTAAGGACCGTGGAGGCCAATGGTGAACGTTGTACAGTACAGCGGTACCTCGGCATACAAATGTAATTCTTCTGGATGTGAGTTCTTAAGGCGCAAATTCGTATTGCAATATGAATTTTCCAATAAAAAATAATGTAAATGCAGATAAACTGTTCCAGCCCCTAAAAAAATATTACCAATATTTCTAACAATATAATTATATTTTTGCATTATCAAAACATTAAGGAAAAAAATGTATAAGTAAATACATGCACTTGCTGCTTTAAAAACCAAACTGAAAGCGCACCTCTTTTCATCTTGAAAGCAAGCTAGCATTAACGTAACTGTTTTATTGTGTAATTAAAAACAGTAATCTTTTTTTAAGCAAGCTAGAAAGTAAGCTATTCAAGTTTACAGCTAATTAGCTTAATGAACTGTGCTTGTATTACAGATAAAGGTAAAAGGTGTAAGCTACTGTGGTGATGGTGTGTTATGTTTTGCTATGAAATAATTTGCTTAACCAAGACTGTGGCATATTAGCAGTTAGCAAGTCAGTAAACACAAGCTAAACTTCTTCATTTTGCTGTTTAAAAAAAAAGAGTCCAAGTTCACTAGCGAGTGAGATAACATTCAGCTAGACTGTTAGCAAACCAACTAACAATAATCAAATTGTTGTGCACTGTTACCACTGGTTTCCAACTAGTTTTGCAGAAGCAAGATTGTTAACAAGCAGTCTAATTTAACTTTTTTTTATACATTATTGTAATATTATACATGTTTATTTCATCACTTAGACAGTTAGCAAATCTAGCATTAAATATTGTAGCACTTTATTTAATTGTCTAATGTACAGCTGATACAACGATCAGCTAAAATTGTTAGCCAACCAGCTATCACGATGTCATGTGACAACGTTGGCTAGCAAGCCATACTATTTTTAAACTATTTCTTAAAATTATTTATTATTATTTTATATTGCTAGCAAAGTATCATGATTTCACATGATCGGGTTCCTAACTAGTTCGCATACACGAGATTGCTAGCAATCAATCAGTTATTAATAATTAATCTAAACTAATCACTAATCATTTTATATACCAATTAATTTTTAATCATTAAAATGAATTATGTTTATTTTAATTTTATTGTATAACATATGGCTAAGTGATTTGTCAAAAATATTGTAGATATCTTAAGATTTAAGCTAACTCTAAGGTACTGGATTGTTAAATTAAAGTTTAGCTATGAGGTACTGTATGATGGATCTCTGTGCTCAGATTAGGATGTGTTTCACTTCAAAGAAACGTAGATGTGAAGTAAATTTCCATGGATATTTAAAAAATAATCCAGAGCATTTGTACAGCCCAGAGTAAAAACCACCGTACTGACCCGCTAACACAGAAAACGCACCGTATGCGCGGTGACCCGAGAAGTTCACACGCCACATGGTGCCACTTGGGAAACCGGTGCAACCTCGTTCCATCAACACACATCAGCAAATCAGATGCTAACTGCTTTTAATAGCTCTGATGCTAAGAGAGTGATTTTTTTGGGGATGCATTATTTATCCAACTGATTAATAGGACTAAGCGGAAGTTTTATGTTTTTAACCAAACCCAGGCTTACGTCGTTTTACAGCCTGCCTAAAACATGCTAGGCATAATGATTAGCCAGAATTAATCTCACAGCTTGTCTGCAAAAACACACCCTAATCCAAACCCTTTTTAAAAACAGAATCACACTGTTCGACCTTTGTAGCATTTTTTAGCCTGTAAAAACGTACAGCAAGTTTCTATAATGTATAATTCCTAAATCATTATGTGTTATATTATTATATAAGTGAGCTTTAAGGGCGTCATCACTGCACCGTTATGGATTTAAAAAGGTTAAAAGTTATAGTCTTTTGAGAGTCAAGGATTCTGAAAAAAAACCAGAGGTGAGTTCACCTTTGCAGATATATCCTTTTTTATCCCCTTGATATTACCTACTTAGCATAAATATTAGCATGCGTATACCTTCGACTTCCAGGGATCCATATACATACATAAATAATTTTTTTGCTCTAAGCGCTTCACGTCCACTTTAACAGGAAACTATTTACACTTTACACAATCCAAGAGGTTCAGTTGATGTTAAAGTCAAACATCAGAATGTGTGATATGAGTGAGTGATTAACATGGTTGCAACAGTTGATGGGTGGGTTTAAGTATTGCAGAATGTTTCCCCCTATCTGTTCGACGCTGTAGCCTCCTGCAGACGGGAGCCTAGATAGATGGGTGGCTGAGCACCCGGCCCAACTGTCTCTAGGATTTAAACTTAATGGTGCAAAAAACAAAAAACACTCAACAGTATAGAATGGAATGGAAAGGGGTTGTTGATGAGAGGTCTGAACAGAACAGCCAGACTGCTGTGAACTGCCAGGAAGGCTACAGTGACTCTTTACATCTGTGGTGAGCAGAAAAGCATCTCACAACAAGTAAAATGTTGAGGAGAAGCCCAACGTTATACAAATTTTGGAGTTTTATTTTTGATAATATTGCACTTTTTGGTGTTGATTCAAGTGGTGCTCATCTGAATGACGCCCAGGCTAATATGATGGCCTTTAGCTCCCTTCCCATTGTATGATATATGGCAACCATTTACGAGCATATTCTTTTTTTTCTAATGCTTTTTATTATTATTATTATTATTATTATTATTTTGTTTGATGTGTATTTGTTTATTTACGTAAATTCTCATTTCTCTGACTGGCTGTTGTTTCCTTATAGGGTCGGGGGAGGGAAACCGGTAGGGGGAAAAAACAGTATACCATGTATGTATGCATCTATGTATTTATGTATGTACTGTATATGTATCTTGTTGAAATGTCCAAGAAAAAAAAAGACTTTGATTAAAAAATAAAATGTTGAGGTGGATATGGATGAACTACAAAAGCTGAGGAAGACATCAGGTGTCCACTCTTATTTGACAGGAACAGGAAACTATGACATTGCGCAAAGAACCTCGACAGCTTAAGATTTAAGAATATGAACGTTCTGCGATTTTAACAGTTCCCATTGTAACCTCAAGTTCTCTGGCTGACAGAAGTGGAACTGAATGTTGTTATTGTTTTTTTTCACACCAGATGTGGTTATGATATTATCCTGCATAGCATGAGGAATAGTTAAAAAAAGATCAGATTTCTACACTTTCTAGACTTTCACTATATCGCTTATTATTTACAGGGTCATGGGGGGCCTGGAACCTATCTCAGGAGACTTTGGCCACAAGGTAGGCAACACCATGGACACTGTGCCAATCCATCACACACACTACAGGCAATTTGGAAATGCCAATTAACCTAATCTGCATGTCTTTGAACTGTGGAAGGAAACTCACCACTCATGGGGAGAACAAACTCCACACATACACCTGAGGTGGGAATCGAACTCCCGACCTGTAGATGCAAGGCGACAATGCTAACCACTACACCACTGTGCCGCCTGGTTGTGAAACAAATTAATTCATTAATTATCTAGTTAATTGCTAGCTTCAGGTATTAGGCCATAAAAGGAAGCACAGTATGTATGAATCGATTATACAAGTACTTAGAATTACATCAGGCTGTGTTTTAGGTGAATGATTTATTAATTTGGATTAGCCTAGCATAAATATTAGCACATGAAAAGCCAGCAATGTAAAAGGTAAGTGCACAAAACTGAAACTTTGACTTTCCAAACACTTCATAAAGACTCCAAGACTCACTTTTATGGACATTTACAGATGTTGCAAGCTTTTAGACCCGTATAGAAGACAAAGGTTTGTACAGTTTAAGAGGAAAAAACACAAGGTGAAGTCCAGTTCCATCTTTCTTCCATTTGCATGTCTAGCATAAATATTGGCACATGATTATTAACACCACAGCCCAAAACCTAGCACTTTCCAAACAACTCTCCATGCATGGTCTAACTGTGTCTCCAGAGTCAAGGCTAAAATGTGTAATCACTAACCACACACCACCTGCTTGGAATATCTGACTACTAGAGAGTACAGAGTTAGTTAGGCAACTTCTTCATTTTCCACAATACCTGGTTAGCATACGAATTAGCACGGCATGCGAAAAAGCAAAGAGTAACACACCCCAGACAGCATGCACCATGTAGCACCGTAGTGATCCCAGACACAGGGACGTTTAAACACACAAACATAAAAGACGGAGAAACACACCCGGGCAAGGCATTGAAGTTCTTTAAAAATGACCCGATTAGAGCATGGATAAACACCTCGTTAGGGCAAGGATACGAGAAATGAGAAATGCATGGTGTGCAATGTTTTATGTCAAGATATTTCTTCATTCCACAGCCGTCTAAAGCTAAAGGTATCACAAACACAGACGGTCCAGAAATCCATGGTCTGATCAATAAAACGACCTGTTTAGAGTGTTCATAACAGCTGGTTAATGCAAGAACATGGTGTATATTTTCTGATTTGAGAGGGAGGGAAACACACCCTGAAGACTTCTCAGAGAGGCTGTGCACCGCGTGAGTGTGTCTATGGGATCAAATGAAAGGTGGAGAAATGCTGAGCACACACGCGCGTACACACACACAGAGAAAGAGAGACAGAGAGAGAAAACCTGCTGGTTAACAAAAGCTTGTTAGTGCATGAATACAAGGAGTGCAGGGTGTGTATTGTTTGTGAGGGGAAGGAGTAGCTCAGTGGTTAAGGCACTGGACTACGGTTCCAGGTTCGAACCCCCAACAACACTGAGTTGGCCCCTGAGCAAGGCCCTTAACCCTTAGACGAAAATGAATAAGGGCGTCTGGCAAATGCCACAAACGTAAATGGGATTTGTGCTAAAGAGAAATAGGGTAACACACCCAGAACACTCCGCCTGAGGCCTGTGTGAGGAGTGTAAATGTGACTGTAGGTGCAGTCTAATTTAATGCAGCGAGGAGCCTACTGTATGAACAGCGATGGAGTGGATTATTATTATTATTATTATTATTATTATTATTATTATTTAAATAAACCTCAGATGCCAGAGGATCCCACGGAACGTTTTTTTAATTATTATTTTATGATGTAGGCACGAGGCTTTCCGTCCCGGCGCGCGGGGAGTCCCGCAGGCTCGCTCACCTCCATATCTGGCCGAGCTGCAGGATGTGAATGACGGACTGTAAGAACCAGAGGCAGAAGGCGCACGGCGCCGAGCGCTTCTCGTTAGTCCTGCTGCCGCTGCTGCTGCCGGTGCTGTCGGCGGCCGCGGCGGCGTCGCTCTCCGAGGTGCTGAAGTCGTGCACGAACCATCGGAAGCTGAAGATCTGCACGGAGACGGAGCCGAGCGCGACGAAGAACAGCGTCAGGCCGAACCACCAGTAGTCGCGGCGCAGGTAGTACTCGACGGAGAGCCACACGTCCGTGGCGACGTCGGCGAAGTACACGGCGGCCGCGGCCACCAGCCAGAGTCCGTCCCAGGCGCCGTACTTCCGCCGCTCGCCCCCGAGCCGCAGGCACGTCGAGTCCTCGGGTCCGCAGCAGCGCGCCTCGCCGCGCGTGAAATCCGNNNCGCCGCTGCCCGAGCCCGGCCGCGAGCCCGCCGCGAGCCCCGGCACCGAGCCCGAGTGGTCCGAGTTCTGCAGGGGCGTGAACGCCACGTCGCTCTTCTTCATCTTCAGGACGCCGTCCGATTTGGCCGCCATCGCAGCCGTGTTCCCGGTTTTTTTTCCTCTTCCTTATTCTCTCTCTCTCTCTCTCTTTTCTTCTCTTCCCTTCACGTCCCTCCTGTCTGCCTGCCTCCTGTCTTTCCCCTGGGCGGAGAGAGAGAGAGAGAGAGAGAGAGAGACGTTAGGGCTGGGCTGAGAGAGAGAGAGAGAGAGAGATCCTCTTCCTCCAGCTACACGGCGCCGCCTGCGCATCACAAAGCGCCGCTTCCTTTTTTTTTTTTTTTTTTTTACCGGAGCGCCTGCGAAACCTTACGCTCTCCTCTCCTCTTCTTCCCTCCCTCTCTCTCTCTCACACACACACACACACACACACACTCCCTCCCTCCATCCATCCTCATCCTCCTCCCATCCGCTTAAAACCATGACATCATCTCTTTGCACGTCTCTCGTCGCTCATCATCATCGGCGCGCGCGCAGCTCCAGCACTTCTCCACATTCTTCTGCTGCAAATTGCATTGAGACAAAAAAAAGACAAAAGCTTGGAACCTTTAGAAAAAAATAAAATATAAATGTATCAGTATATATAGCATGTAAATACTGTAGGCAGGGTTTTGTCAGGGGTTTTACACACAGGCAGGTGTGAAGGTGAGACACATGGGTGAGACATCCATAAAGACAGGAGAGATGCGACTCTGCTATTGTTGGGGTGATAATTTGTCTTTATTACATTTACTGCTCCAGCACAGCACACCACAACCTACCACAACACACACACTCACACACACCCCCCTCCCCATGGAGCAGCTGCGACGCTCTGTTGTCTGCACGCCCTGCTTTGGCTGCTCTCTCTCTCTCTCACACACACACACACACCACACACACACACACACACACACACTCATTATGTTCTCTAAATTTAAATGAAAAAACTCCACCCTGAAACAGTACTGTATTGCACATGCTGTGGTTTGGATTTATACTGTACAGTATTGTATTGCATTGTCTTTAATCCCTTAAGAAGCTCGCTTTGGGTCACTGGTGTGCCACTCTGACGTCACATGGGGACAGTGATATCATCAACGCTAGGGTACTGACAGTGAACTCTTTATTTAATAGCAGGGGAAAAAATTAGTGAAGTGATAATGGTCATTTTTGTAAAAGAAAAAAAAATCCAGAAGAGACTCTTTTTTTTTCAGTGATGTGCAACATTGTATTCGGTTTTTCATTCATTCAATATTTCATTCATCTTCTGTAATGTCGCAGGAAGTGTGAAGCTGATCCGAGGAGACTTTGGACACGAGGCGAGGGTGTCAATCAATCACAGAGCGCGCGCACACACACACACACACACACACACATTCACACACTACAGGCAATTCAGAAACACCAATTAGCCTAATCTGCATGTCTTGGAAAGTTGGAGTACCTGGAGGAAACCCACCAAGCACAGTGAAAACATGCAAAATCCATACACAGACCGGAGGTGGGAATCGAACCCGGAACCAGGAGCTGCAAGGCGACAGTGCTAACCATTAAGCCACCACACCCCAAGCGACAGGCAATTCATTTTTTACATTTATTTATTTATTCATTCATTTTCTATTCCGCTTATCCTGTATACAGGGTTTTCACAGGAAGTGTGGAGCCCAAACCAGGAGACTTTGGGTATGAAGCAGGGTATATCCTGGACAGTGTGTCAATCCACATACACACTCACAAACTCATTCACTGGGAACGCAAATCAACCTAAGCTGCATGTCTTTGGATTGTGGGAAGAAACCGGAGTACCTGGAGGAAACCCACCAAGCATGGGGAGAACATGTAAACTCCACACACACACACACACAGTCCCTGAGGTGGGAATCGAACCCAGGACCAAGAGGTGCGAGACGACAGTGCTAACAATTGAACCACCCACCGTGCCGCCTAGCATATTACTGTAATTAGAAATGAGAAAATGTGAGCATTTCAAAAGATATATACTGTAGGTAACATCGCTGAGTGTCGGTTCAGATAGTGAGTGATCTACAAGGACGAGGACGCTCATGTTATTCACAGTAAACTCAGCATAAAGCTTTGAAAGCTGATCGGTTTGTGTAGAGTGGACCGATGACGGTGGACGGAGTTAAGGACTAAAGCGTTGCTGCATCGCTCCCTTTAGTTAGAAATGACGTGAGAGATAAATCCCACTGCACCACTATCAGAGTGGCTTTGTGTGTATAACGTTGGAAAGTGGTGGCAAAGTAAAGTGGTCATGTATTAGTTTTAAGGTTGAATTAAGATTGATATGGGCGGAGTTTTTTCTCCATCAACATTTCGTCAAATAAACATCTACTCCATCAGCCGCGAGATGGTAAAATTGGCTCGGAATTGAAACCAGCGAGCGGCGAGCGCATCTCAGAGGGGCCATGAAGAAACCGTGACAGCTTGCGACTGATTGAACTGGACATCCTCGGACAGTTTGCATGTGAAATATTTTAGTGCGAGAGAAAACAAGAGCTTGATGTACAGTAAACAATCACCGCAGCGCTCTGCCTCGGGCCGTCATCTCGGCGCCACCTGGTCAGGCTTCGGAGATGACACCATCTGTCATCATCAAGTGTGTGAGGCCTTGGCAGCGTGACATGAGAGCTGTGGGTTGAGCTGTACAGACCCCACTGACACTCACATACACTCTCACAAAAACACACACACACACACACACACAGAGCCATCATCATGACCTCAGCATTCAGTCCTGCGTTCTCACACTACGTTCTCTATCCGAGCTGGATAATTACAGGTTTCAGGCTTTTTGCGCTCATCGAGATTTAAATTTGATTCAAAGCAGCATGAATGCCTCTGCACAATACCGATTATTTCAAAATATGTTAGATGAACTTCTAAAATGATTAAGATAATGCTCTTTTATTGAAGCGATAATGGGCGATAATTACAGACGAGAACAGAATCCCACCCTGCTGTAATTTCCCTGCTAATTTATGTCCACAAAATATTTAAAAACTATTATCCTAATTAGCTTCCTACGCAAAAACGCACAACTGCTCCATCGCTTACTCAATTTATATCTGGTGAAATTCCACCGTAATTGAAAAATAAATAGAAGATACACGTAGATATAAACCAGGCCAGTCTTTGATCAGAAGAGCCGTTTCTGTGCAGCCAGAGTATAATCACGGCTGTCTTCTCTCATCGATCTGAACTCGAGTGTTCTTCAGAGGACTGCGGCCGGATCCCCGGAGCAGCGCTTTCTCGCAGCAAGCATTCATAGATTGATTCTTTATGACAGCAGCGATCACACAGAGCAGCCATCACACTGTAACCAAACCCGCAGCTCGCGTGGTCGTACCTGAGGCCTGAGCCGAGCTCCTGAGACGCTCACAGACGTGTTCGGGGGAAGTCTGTGTGTGTGTGCGGCTCGACCTCGCTGCTGCGTAAACTGGAAATCATTTAGATATAAAATATAAGGATTAAAGCATAGCAGGATGTACTGTTATAGGAAAACTGTCGATTATTGTTATTATTATTATTGTCATATTTCTCTTACATTACAGAAACATACCAGTGATTAGAACATTTATTCATTTAAGAATGATGCATTTCACTTTTTAATCTCTTACTTTTAGTTTTTGATTTAAATGTAATGCTTCCATTATATTTGTTGCAAGTCACTTCCTGTCCTCAGCTACATTAAAGCAGCTATAAACATCAATTATCTTAGGAAGATTTCTTTTACTTCTTCTTCCCTTGATGAAAAACTCCCAGACGTCATGGAGTCTCCTTCCATGGATAATCATAAACAACAACTCGCTCATCGTCTAAACCGCTTTATAGGGGTCGCAGGAGGCCTGGAGTCTGTCCAATTCTAAACAAATTTACAAATGATTTGCTTCCACGACACAGTACACAGCGCCGCCTGCAGGTGTGTGAATTATTTAGAGAGCGCCACCTGTAGGATAATAGCGTAAGTGTGACATTTCACACTCAAACCTATACAAATTAAAAATTAATTTAAAAAAATGGAATGGTGAATAAGAGTGGTGTTAGATGAACTGAACCGACCCCCCCTCCCCCTTATCTCAACGGGTAATCAATGCGATATGAGAAGAATTAAACACTCCAGAAGGTGATGCTATAGAAAATAAATAAATAAATAAATAAATAAATAAAGCACTGAGGTGTGTTTAATTCCTTACATAATGTATAAAATCTTCATCACTCCATCTTTTAAGTGCTGCATAAAGCATTTCTCTCACTTCCAGCCAGGATGTGAAGCGTCACCGATGCCGGCATGCTGCGGTTGCCTGGCAACAAATCTGCATTTCCCATGCTCCGAGCACGAGCCTCGAGTGAGACAGGCGGCCGGTGTGACAGAAACCGGAAGCGATTCTCACGCCGAGAGAAAGTCTTGTCAGGCAGAAAGTGGGTCGGAGTCAAACTAGCCAGAGCCACCATGAAGCCGAGATGCTGACACGTTAAAGCCTGAGCCGTGATCCGAATCAAGCCTGTCATGGCTGCACAGAAAGAGTGTGTGTGTGTGTGTGTGTGTGTGCACCAAACTTTCCCCAAGTGTGCGAAACGACTTCAGGCTGGAAAGAAAATCTATCAGATTTGGCAGCCGTGGTCATGCAGCATGCACTGAGAAGTTTATCAGTAATGCATGCACATCGCTGGGAATACAGAATAAAAAAAAAAGAAAGACAGCAAAAGCTTCATGGTGTCGACGTGCACGTGCATGCCAAGAAGCTCGATGTAATGGATTTGGTTATGATTTCTGTTTCTGTCAATCTGTCACTTGGTTCTGCTAGACTAACAGCCGTTGGCATGGAAACCTCCTCTCATAGCTGAGCCCTTTGGGTCTGTGTGAGCGTGTGTGTGTGTGTGTGTGTGTGTGTATCACAGAGGCCTATGGCACCGGGGCTGATGGTCAGTGCACCAGAGGAGAGCTGGCGTGTTAAGCAGATCATTTCATCAGCATCAGTTCAGTTCCAAATGAAGCTGGAGAAGCTGGAGAGAGCGAGGTGGTGGGAACGAGACCTCCGGGGCTGGTGGCTGTGCACGATCTGCACCCTGGACGGTTCTTCAGACTAAATTTAGATCCAGACACAGATACAAGTGAAACACACTTCAGCATTAACAGGACTAGAAGAAGAAAACTCCCACCTGGAACATGATAAATATGTGTGTGTGTGTGTGTGTATATATATATATATATATATATATATATATAAATTAAATACAAGAAATGGGAACAAATGTTTTACTGCAACAATCTGCAAAGTGTCTAAAGATAAAATTTAACAACCGGTTGTTTATGTAACAGCCTCAGCGGCGACCTCATTTCCCCTCTCGTCTGTTCCAACCGCTCAGAATTCAATATCAGCATTTCATCTCATTTCACTTATTAGAATATTATTAATGGTGCTTGTGAAGCAAAGCATCACTTGTATTTATCTTGCAGGATTATTATTATTTTTATTTATTTACTTTTTCTTTCTTTTTTTTTTCCATTCTTCTTCCCTTAGAATCCCTTAGAGGCCCAATTTGAGGCCCAATAGAGTGCACCTGTGTGTAATCTACTGTCAGTACAAATACAGCTGCCCTGTGACGGCCTCAGAGGTTGTCTAAGAGAATATTGGGAGCAACAACACCATGAAGTCCAAAGAACACACCAGACAG
>JAQMYK010000018.1:2311038-2338852 GCA_030014345.1 Clarias buthupogon | reverse complement strand
TCCTCTGAACATGTCCAAACCACCTCAATCTGGCCTCTCTGACTTTATCTCCAAAACATCTATCATGGGTTGTCCCTCTGATGCATTCATTTTTGATCCTGTCCATCCTTGTCACTCCCAAAGAGAACCTCAACATCTTCATCTCTGCTACGTCCAACTCTGCCTCCTGTCTTTTCTTCAGTGCCACTGTCTCTAAACCGTTGAGCATCGCATTCCAACCTGCCTGTATCCGCCTGTAATCCTTGGCTGTTGTTTGCATCTAATTTTTTTTTTTTCCATCATGCATCTAATGAAATGCAACATAATCCCTACTTGGGTCCACTTTTTCATACATTGAGCCTACCAATTGTATGGATCAAAAACATGAACACAACTCAATCGGGATTTAGGCAGGCTCATGGTCTTTCATCTGTGATGCCCGCGCCAAATTCTGCATGCTTTACTCCAGAGTGACGAACTTTATGAATCTTCTACTGTACTAAATGTTTGATTATTGCACTCAGTGTACAGCATCACGCGCATTGCTGATCCGGGGCATGACACCAGCTAAGCTAGAAATAATGTATGAGAACAGAGAGTTTCCAGGTCTGCTGAACTTTTGAATCTTCTAAATTATGCCAAATCTACCTACTGTAGGACCGTACCACGACTACTGATTTGTTTCTCGTGTTCTTATTGGGTTCTTTTCATTTTTGTAAGCCAGAACTAGCGGATTTACAGCGGAAGTAGCGGCCTAGGCAGTAATGGCGTGTAATAGTCAAGTCAAAACTTACCCCTGTGCCTGACTGTCAGACAAGTCGGTCAAAAAAAAACAAAAAAACAATAAGAATGTGCATGAGAACGCATGTAAAAGTCACGCCACGTATGTCTGATAAATGCTAAGTCCCTCATTTATTTTGATTGGAAAAAGGAGTGAACGCCTTTTAATAAGCTTGGTCCAATTGTCAAAATCCCAGATGTCCCTCCTGGCTTTCCTTTATCCTCATTAATAAGCTGTTCTGTTTTGTTTTGTTGCCACCGTTCAGGGTGAAATCCTAAGTCGATCCCCTGAGATCACTGAAAAGAATGACTCACATATTTTAAAACCGAAGGCTTTTCTGTTATTAACAAAATCCTTCTTTCTGTTGGGTAAAAATCGCGGTGCAAAAGGCTTCCATACGTTTTCACATTCCTCATTGTTTCAACCTTGTTATTATAGCAATTAAATGTGTATTGATACATAAGATACACTGCATACATAATCAAAGAATGACAAATAATTCCAAACCTAATAAAATGAATCTGTAAGCTTTTCAACATATGTATTTTCTGTACAGAAATTTTCCATGTTGTCTATTTAATCTTAAGCATTAGCTGAAACAGAAATAACTGACTTTATAGCATACACTCCATCCATCCGTCCATCCATCCATCCATCCATCCATCTATCCATCCAGGAACCTCTGTAGTCCAACTATGGTACGTGGAGGCCAGTGGTAACCATTGTATTTATTTCCATTTTTACAACCATGGTAGGACCTCCAATCATGTTCACACATTCACACACTGTGGACAATTTGGGGACGCCAGTTAGTCGAATCTGCATGTCTTTGAACTGTGGGAGGAAACTGGAGTACCCGGAGGAAACCACAGGGAGAACATGCAAACTCCATGCACACAGACCCCAAGGCGGGACTCGAACCCTCAACCCTGGAGGTGCAAGGTGATGGTACTAACCACTAAGCCACTGTGCCGCCCATAGCATATACTGTACTGATCAACCATAACATTATGATCACCCATCTCGTATTGAGTAGGTCCCCAACAAAACAGTGCCAATTGTGATGGTGTCGGAGCAACTTCAAAACTGCAGCTCTTGTGAGATGTTGTGAGTGGTTCCTGGAGTTGTCGGGACATACCAAAAGGAATCCAAGGAATGAAAGACTCACTGGGAGTGAAGGCTGGACCATAGAGTCCAATCCAATAGAAGTGCTAGTGTCGATCAAATTGACGAAAAGGTTAATGCTGATTGTGATGGAACGGTGAGTGCATCACTGTTACTGTGGTAAAGTGGGGGACCTTCTCAATAATAAGCAGGTGGTCATAATGTTATAGCCGACCACTGTATGCTTAGGTCTATGTTGTCACATTTTGTGCATTAGATTTTGTAAGCTTGATTACATTTGCTGGGCTGATAGTAAGACGTGCATCATATACACAGCGGAAGTGGAAGATGAGATAAACGAGGTATCTGTGTTTAAATGACAATAAGAAATATATTGATTGATTATTAACTGAATATTTTGATCCCTGGCTTCTTACAAGCTCTCACAAATCTGACTGAATAATACAACATCTGTTACTGCTGTATACTGACGTGGCTTGTTTTCGGATCATGTTTGAAGTGATGCATTTCCCTTACAATGATTATTTTTGTTGAGGTGTATTTCTATATTCCTGGATCGAGCTTTGGGTTTAAGTTAGTGTTAGCACTTTTCCCAAGTGTATTTTCAACAAAACCTATAGTTTCTCTATATCACGTTCCCAATAAACAGCAGAGCCCTCATTGATGTTTTGGTGAGGTTTTCTACAAGAAGTAGTATATCACCTTCAAAGCACTACACGGTCTTGCCCCCCCATATATCTCGGATCTTATTCATACTTAATCCCCTGCTCGCACACTCCGATCAGCTGATAATGGTCTTCTGTTAATTCCTCGCCACAGATTGTCATCATTCGGAGGACGAGCATTTAGTATTTCTGCCCCTTCACTCTGGAATTCTATTCCCAAACACATCCGTGATCTTTCCTCACTACAGGATTTCAAAACCCATCTTAAAACATATCTTTTCTCTTCCTGTTTTCCCAATCTTTGAATATGTGTTTTGCTAAATCTTACTGGTTTTCATGTTTATCTGTATTTTGTTTTGTTCTTTTTTAGTTGTTTCTTTCTATGTGTAAACATTTCTGTTATTGTAAAGCGACCTTGGGTCTCTTGAAAGGCGCTATATAAAATAAACTTATTATTATTATTATTATTAAGCACGTTTTTAAAAAGTGTACAGTGCCATCTGTTGAATTTTGATATTAACTAATGATTTTTTTCAAAGCCTATTTTTTATATCTTCAATGTAGACACATTACATTATATGTATATTATATGTACATATAATATAATATCATATAATATCATATAATATAATTTTGCCATTATAATATATATTATTTTATAATATATAGTGTAGTATTAAGAAAAAAAACAGAACAGATCAACCACTAACAAAATGCAGTGAGCCAAAGAAAGATCAAATAAACATGAACTTTATGTAACTATTATAAAAGAACTGCATAGCAGGGAATAGATCATATTAAATAGAACTGAAATAAATGTAAGAATTTATTAAGAATAATTCATTATGAAGAAAATGGGAGAGAATATAAAGTGAAATAGAATGAAAACAGAATATAATTTAACTAAGTTAAACAATGGAATAGAACACTATAAGACAAATTAAAAAAGAAAAGGAGAGAACTGAAGCAACTAAAACTGATTAAAACACAACACAGCAGAACAGATCAGGATGGAGTCGGACAGAACAGAGCAACACAAGCGCATAAAACAGAGTAACTATAGTAGTAGATAATTATGTAGAATAACCGTCGTTATGATTTACAGGATTTTATGAAGGTTATCGCTGGGCTGTTGTACCAGGTGCGCACTGAAGCAGTGATTACAAGACCGTGTCTGGACGACTAATTTAATAAAATTCACTGGTGAAGAAGCAGCTCTGCAGTTCAGGGGAATTAACGTTAGGTAAATATTCATTAATGCAGCCTTTATTGAGGCACGTCTATGTAAGTAATCTCGCATGTGGCTCAGCGTGGGAGTGATGGAGTGCGTGCACTCTGACCAAGTCAGAGCAGGAGCGAGACAGTAAATGTCAGAGAAACAGAAAATGCATCTTCTAAGACAAATAACAAAAATCTGACAATGCAAATGCAGTCTGTTTTGTGTGCGTTTGCATAATAATAAAACCGTGTAGAATAGAATGGAATAAAATATGAAAGAAAAATAAGCAAAAAGCAATAAAATGGATTAAAACAGAACAACAAACTATAATAATATGCTGTTCAAAAGAATGGAATTAGAATGAAAACAAAAAAAGAAAATAGATGAAAATGCAAATATACAAAAGGCAAAAATAAACTAAAAATAAAGTAGATTAGAATATGAAAATTGCTTATAATAAAGTAAAATACTTGGACAAAATAGAATACAAATAGAATATAATGGAATAAAATAGCACCACATAAAATAGAACAAAAAATAAAAGAAAATTGTGATACAATATCTGTAGCAGCACTGAACTGAACCTAACAATGAATTACAATTCAATAAAAATGTAATAAAAATAGAAAAGAAAAATAAATAAATTACACAGTACAGAGTATAGAATAGAATAGAATAGAAATGTGTAGACTCACATGGATGGAGGTGAACATTGCTAGACGAGGAATTGCCTGCATGCCTTCCGTCTTGACTTGAGGGAAGTAGTAATATCTGGCCAGCAGGACGCTGTAGAGGTTTGATATGGTACCACCTGAGAAACAGCAAGAGAAAGAAATAACATTTCACAGTAGTATAAAATAAAATATCTGACATTATTTTATATTTTATATATAAATTTGTCAGCAGAAATTTGTTTTGACGTTACCTGGGCAGAAGATTCCGTCTCCTTCATCTTCAGACCAGCCGACGATGGACTGCATTTTCTTGAGAAGGACTTCCTCCATAAGGATAAACACTGGAGCAACCTCAAAGGTGAAGCTGAAAACACACACAGTCGTATATTTCAGGCAAGATAACCAGTGAAAAAATAACAGATGGTGGAACAATTTGGAATTCTTTAACGTTCATGAGACCTATCTTGACAAGAGTGTATAGTGTTAGTATATTTCTAAGAAATATGCTTTCCCAAGACTCTACATTACAAATACTTTACATTCTTAAGACTTTAATATATTAAAGTATATATATATATTCACAAGGTTCTACAGTATATTGCCAAGACTATATATTCCTAAGACTTCCCAAACCCTAGATTTTTATGACTTATATTCCCAAGCCTCTACATACTCAAGACACTATATTTCCAAGCCTTAATCTTCCAAGACTCTACATGTGCTATTCCCAAGGCTTCTTATTGAATCATTTGCATTCCTACGATCCTGTTTTTCCAAGACTCTACATTGCCATGACCAAAAATACTTCAAAGATTCAAAACATTCTCAAACCTTTGTATGCCCAACACCCCATGTTCTCATGGCTCTCATGTTTTTAAAGGATTCTCTAATGTCATGTTTGTGGTAATGAGATCATGGATAGTTCTGACTAATTTGTATGCGTATTGATTCCTTAATTTACATTACATCTAACCAGTTTGATTCTTTACATTGGAAAGATGAAAATAAATGATAATTTTAAAGGTATTGTTAACTATTATAATAGATTAATATTAAATAGGGCCGTAGACACTCCTTTATTACCAAAATAATTACTGTATAGACTAGTTTGAATATCATTAATTCTAACTCTGAATTTTTTTTTAAAAAATTGCTGAAATCTTACATGTTTGTGTTTGCAGTTGACGTGAGCCATTCTCCTGCCAGTCCAATGATGTCCAGTCCACTCGAGAGCTGATTAAAGAATCTTGGGTGGCCTGCAGGTTAAGAACAATAAAAAGAAAGGTCGGAGCAGAAGCTCTGTATGAGTGTACTGAGTGTGACATACTGATGATAGAAATGTGAAAGTGGGGTGTGTCCATGTGTTTACCTGTTTTAACGCCATATTTCAACGTGTTCCTGCAGTCAACAAGCAGCTGCTCGAGGTTGTCCGGTTGCTCTGGCAGCTCCAGGCTGAAGCCCTCCAATCCATCCTTTAACTGGTGCGGATGGTGGAAGTCCAGTACTTTGGAGCTGCGGTTCATAGACTTGCTGATGTACGCCAGCAAGATGTTCATCAGCTCCTTCAAGAACTGTTTAGTCAGCTCCTCACCGTTCTCTGCTGGAAGGAGATCTAAGCAAAAGTACAGATCATTTTTTAATTAATTTCCATGTATTGTGTGAAGGAATTATTCACCACACATTTAAGAGCAAGATCAAGACTAAAGAGAAAAGAAAAGAACTTGAAATTCACTGAACTCTTACCAAAAAGTCCCCATAGTCTGAATAATTAAAGAAGGTCACACGTCTGTGGTGAAGAAAAAGGTCACACATGTCTATACTGAAGGTCTCCTGGTAGTAGGTTTTGTTGAGTGAACCTGTTTTTTACTCATGAGGACATTTCACTCTTCAGCCAGGGGGCTTTACTGGCTCTCGTGACGGTTGAAACACTCCCTGTTATTTAAACACTAATGGAAAAGACCTCATGATGGATGGGTACACACACAGTATGTAGACACAAGAGACCGTCCCTCTGTTCAGCACACTCTCAAAATAGGTACTTAATTATACCTTTGCTTGTCAATATGGTGGTTTTGTCTATTGTGCATCTCTCTCTTTCATCTGGGAAAGTGAACAGAACACACCTTTAAAATTTCCGATTGTATACATAAGATGACTTGACCAAAAGTCATCTTATGTATACAAATGGCTTCAGAGTACCATCTCAACGTGAGCACAGAACTGAGTATAATACGCAGGACTATATAACTGATGAAATCTGTCAGAAACAAGTCTCTCTGTGTTCATGTTTAAGTAAAAGAGACGAGACCCTTGAGCTTGTCATTCATGGTTAAGAACGAAGTGGCCATTGTGTTTGTCAGAGATGATACTGGTTGTCCTAGTACAGGAGATCGAGCATTTAGCCTCTAAGTCATAGAGATTAGGGAGTATATGACTTCATAAAAAGGGGGATGTAGCTTAGAGTATGTTCCTGTTACTCTTAGAGTAAAAGAACATTGTTGTTATTGTGCTTGTTGATAGTTTTTTTTGCCCACTTGCATTGTGACATCCTTGGGAAATTAGAGACGTACACAAACATATACAGTGACGAAATGACATGACTCCTGAGCGCATGGAATAACAAAGCTAGTTCTTAGGAGGTTTGCTACTGAACCGGCTCTGATCCGCCACTGGCACCTGGTTCACTGTGGTGGAAAAGGTGTATTTGTTTATCAGTCTTAGTGAGGTACAGTACTGTGCAAAAATCTTACACATAGTACAATCTTTAGTGAAAATGTTGTTATATACAATAATTTATGAAGTCTGCAATATTACGTACAAACCATTCACTGTTACTTTAAAAGTTTAATTAAGAATATTTGCATATCTGTAAAGAAATCAGCATATTACATGATAGACCAGTTTTCAGATGGAAAAACAAAAACAGAAATCAAATAGAAGCTCCTGGGTTTTGCATGAAACTTTTGCAAAGTTAGCAGAAGAACTCTGGCATGCTCTCCAGCATGCAACAATATCTGTACTATATTATAATACAATGTTTAAGACTTTTGCACTGTACAGTAAGTGTAGATTATACAGTACCGTATGTGGCTGGAGTTTCAGAGAACTAAAGAGGATTTAGTCGAAAACACAACGTACCAGTTCATTTCCAACCCACTAAGACAGAGACTCGTCCACCCCAAACATCGGACACCAACACAAAACAAGAGTTTTGAGTTTAAGAGCCCAATATATTATACGATGGACAGTTCAGTGTAGAGTGTTGAGACATTGAAGATGTACCAACACAGAAAGAGCAACAGCTCAGTGCCTGAATCAGCAGTATATCTTCACCTGAAGGACAAAGGCCACACATTTGAGAATGAGAATGTACAAATGGTGGACAGAGAGCAAGGGGTAAAGCAAGCCATCTACATGCGAATGGAAAATCCTTCTCTCGTCAAAGATGGAGTCCCAACCTACGTATGTCCTATTTTTCATGCTGGCCTTTCATCCACCCCCAGGAAGACAAGACCTCTTCACAAGTCCACCAGGAAAGCCACACTTAACGACTCTCCCTCTTCCCTCTTGTTGTTACTTCTTAACGACTCTCTCCCCCTACTCTCTAACGACTCTCCCACCTACTCCTTTGTTCATGTCACGAGCCTTTTCAGACATCGGAATATGCAAATATGTGGAACTTATACCAAGACTGAAGAAGCTACTTGGATGAATAGTGAAACGCTTCTACCTAATACGAAGGTAGCCATGTTGACGTGACTGAACTCCAAGATAAGCTCTACTGGATTACTAAGAATCTGAATCTTCATCTTCATCTGTGATCCAAATTATGCAGGTTTGGATTCTAAACCTGTCGGTCCAGGTGAAGGAGGCGTGTCATTTAAAGCAGTCACCTCTGTATGTGATATTTAGATGAAGTGATAACTCTTAGGAAGCTGCACATCCAGCACTTCACTGCTGAACTCTTAAAATAGCACTTGGATAAAGACTCCGGTGGCATAAATAAAGCGTTTTTAAACATATTTCTGCTGGACCTGGACGTATTTATTAACATGTCAGATCTTCTAACACTTCCAGATTGAGGTCAGAGTTGAACTATTTGACTGCTGAACTGATTTTATTAGATGCACAGAGATAAAAGTCTCATGGCTTGCGGATTTTGCATACATCTCTATTCATGAGATTCTAACTGGAGTTCATCCAGAACAACTCTGAAGACAAAAGACAGGAATGGCTCGAGACTTCACAGGTGTCCTGTTGTTTGTCTTTTTTTCTTTTAATTGAGACCCTGTTTGACGTGACACCCATTATGGGCTAAGCTGTAAACGAATTTGTATGGCAGTAGTTTATTGTTCTAGTTCAACTCTATAGTATCAGACATCCTAATCGCCGATTGCACTAAATGTTAACTCATGATTAAATATGATTGAATAAGTATTAAAAAAAAATTATCCGGAACAAAGGGCTTTCAAATGTGTCAAACAGGATAAAAAAGTTATTCAGCTGGGGAATATTACGGCAGTAACAGATGATCAAATTTCACATTAGTGTAAGCAAACAAATGTAAATCCAGTTAATAAACTGAAATGTCGGCTGTGGAAAGACATTCGGATGATGGCCTTAGAAGTAATTTCCAGAGTGTGTGTGTTTTTTTATGGTACACTGACAACACTATGTAGATTGTCTAAAAGTTTTGAGAGCTCAGATAATGAATGGCCTAGGCTAACACGTTAAGAGGACGTTACGGTATGTGCTCTTCCAAATGACCTTATGATGCATTCTCACGGCTTTAATTGCACATCTATATGCAGATAACATAGAATTTGTTGGACATTGTAACCGCCTTCACATCTAAAGAGAACAAATAAACCAGCCGCCATAAAGTCTCATATAGCCAGGCTTGGTGAGACAAAAATTTGAGAATCCTGACAGATACACTATATGGACAAAAGTATTTGGCCAAATCTGCAGTGACATTGTATCCAAACACTTCAATATGGTATCGGTCCCCAGTTGGTTTTGCAGCTATAACAGCTTCCACTCTTCTCGGAAGGAAGGCCGTCCACAAGATGTTGGCGTGTTTCTGTGGGATTTCGTGCCCATTGATTCTGTAGAGCGTTTATGAGGTCAGGCACTGATGTTGGACGAAAAGGCCTGGCTTGCAATGTCCATTCCAGTTCATCCCAAAGGTGCTCGATGGGGTTGAGGTTACAGGGCTCTGTGTTGGGGCCAATCAAGTTCTTCTACACCGAACTTCATCGATGTACCTTTTCCAAGTACACTACAGACTTGAGGTGCTTTCACAGGTGAAAATCAAGTGGGTGTATTTTTGTTTAGAATAAAAAAAAAACTAAACAAAATGTCTATGAAATGACATCATTCTGAGGTCAAAATTTGGTCATTTTGCAAAATAAAAGTGTTAATTCGCCCTTCATTTGGGACACCCTGTGCCTGTGTCTTTTTAGAACTTGTTTTGTGCACTAGGGCACGGCCATTTTGGAATAGAAAAGGGCCTTCACCAAACTGTTGCCACAAAGTTTAGTGACATACAGCATTGTCCAAGATGTCTTGGTATACTGAAGCATTAAGATTGCTCTTCACTGATTGATTGAAACACCTGAATTCAATAATTAACAGGTTTGGTCAAATCTTTTGTCCACATAGTGTATGTGTTGTGATGTGACCCTCCAAATGAGGATGTTTTTCAGCACTAATCTGGTGCACCGTGACACGCCTCACCTTTGCCGTGGACGCTGCTGAAGTCGTTGAGGCCGCAGCCTCCGTCAGCCTGCTCAGTGTTTTTGAACCGATCTCCATCTTGCTTGCTCCAGCTCAGGAGTTTACTCATGTTCTGTCCTATTTCCATCGGACTCCTTGAATTCTGAAAGAAAAGTTTGTCAAAATAGTATCAACATTATAGCATCACAAAACAAGCTCCACACTCGCACGTGATGAACTGATGATGTCGGCACGTCTGGAGTTACACGTGTAATTTTTAACATTTTGTTCATTTAATGGTCCCGTATTTTTCTATTTCTCTACTATTTTAACTTCCTTAATGCATCATTTCTGTATCTGTGTTAAAGAGCTGCTGCTGAGCAACGAAATGGGGGAGGGACTTGTCCTACATGAGGTCACAATTACCAAAGGAAAAAGGCAACACCAAAAAAAAAAAAACAGGAAATGCTTGTTTTTCTCACTTATTTGTTTGTGTGTGTACATCTGAATGATTAACTACATGATTAAAATATATAGTTTGCATATTAGCTAAAAGATTCAAATTATGTACTTTTTCCTGGTACACAACAGCCTTCAGGTGGCCCCACAAGGGGAAATCAACTAGAAGTAGAACTCTCTGTATATAAACTATGAAATGTCACGGAGGACATTATGCAATACTTTCATTGGACTTTCGGCTGCTCCTGGCAATATTATGCAATACAAAGGTGTTAATTCGCCCTGCGTTTGAGACACACTGGGCCGTGTGTATCCTTGTTGAGTGCAAAAAACTCTTAGTCGGCTTTTTTGGACTCTTTTCTTTTGGTTTCCTGATCTTTCATTACATTACATTGCTCCAATGGTAATTTCACAGTCAATGCAAAAAAACCAACAATAATAATAATATAATTTTTTACACATAAACAAAAGGTGCCTATAATAAGTCACTTTGGATGAAAGCATCTGACAAATGAAAAGTGTTCTAAACAACAACTTAATTCTACAGGTAGCAAAATGAAGGATTAAGGAAAATATTTTTTTTTGCCTTGAGCATTTGCTAATACATTATTAAAGAAAGAGACGTTGCATTTACGTTGGTTTAAAGATTTGCTAGTCACATTATCTCCTGGCCTTCCTGCGTCGTGTCACTTCACAAATGATGGTTTTCACAAACAGAAATGACCCTGAACATGCTGGAATCATTATCTTCCATCTTTGTTTTCTTTAATTCTTTTTTTTTTATGCACGCATCACTATTCCTGATTCCTATTTACTGCTTACTGTCAGCTGCTTAATTGTTTGAGGTTGCTTGAAATCTAGCAAAGTAAGCACAAGTTTATTTGCATCTAAATGAGGATAAATGAAGTGAACCGTATTAATTAGGATGAAGTAAAAATTTGTACCAAAAAAAAGTAAGGAAAAGAAACAAGCTCTGGATGTTGAAACAGGGTTTTTTTGTACATCAAAAGAAAAAAATCAGTAAAAGAGGTTTGATGTAAAAGATGAGGAGGACGTTACGGTACGTGCTCTTCTAAAGGACCTTATAATGCATTCGCACGGCTTTAATTTCCCATCTATATGCAGATAACATAGAATTTGCAGAATTGTAACTGCCTTTACATCTGAAGAGAACAAGTAAACCAGCCGCCTGTTTTTGAAATTTTTTTTTATTCCAGTTTCATACAACGGAGAGCCTTTTCAGCACAAATCAATTCAAAACTTGACTCCTGCTATGCGAGTATGATTGAAGTCAAAAACCTTATGCTTCTTTGAACCATACTTACCTCGGCCCTGACACGCTCAAATTTAGTGGATCGATTCGGCATTCACATCCAGACCCGAGTGCGAAAGGGGGGATTTAACAAAGGACAGCTTCAAGAAAAGCACTTATAAAAGGCATGAAGTGTTAGTCGTATATACGAGTGAATACAAATGTGGGGAAAAGGCGATTTAAGCCGGAGAAAAGGTTTAATCAAAATGTCATTTCATGTTTCTCTGTTATTCAGGAACCTAAAAGAGAAAACGCTGAAGTAATTTCACATGGTAAAAGAAAGAAATCTGGAAAGACGAGCTCTTCAGGTTTCAAGGTTATCAGTGAACTGTGACTCAGAAACCTTTCGATTTTATTAATTAATGAATTCATCTTTTATTAAATACTTCATCATGGGGTCTGATGGACTTTGGATCTTATCTCAGGAATAAACTAGGCATGAGGTGGGAATACAACCTTGATGGGATTGAAGTTCATCACAGGATAACATTCACACATTCGTTCATGCATAGGGGCAGTTTAGGGGTAGTTCCCCCCCACCCCCCCTCCTTCACAGTAGTTTTTGTTCTCTGTTCTCACTGATGTCATCGCATCTAAACAGCGATCTACTTCTGTATCTGATTCAATCCGTGCCTGAGTACATCACTGAAAGTGGACACGTGGAAACGGTTCCGGAACGATTGTGTTCTCACTGATCAAAATGAACCAGAGTTTGGGGTGAAGTGTTCTCGGAAACTATCCCGGGGCCCCTAATGTGAAAACAGTTTAGCTATTAGTATGGTCTGTGGAGGTGAGAGGAAACCGGAGAAGAATGTGTAAAACTTCTCACAGATGGTATTACGAGTTCATGAATGAACCCAGAACCTCAGGGCTGTGAGAGCTGCACAATACACAAAAAATAAAACCTCCAAATTTCTAAAAGTCAACTAAACAATCAATGTCTTTCTTTCTTTTTTCTTTCTCTTTCATATTTTAAATTGGCATTAACTGAACACAATTATTAATCTTACCTCATCGCACTGTTTTTAAAAAAAATTTCTTTAGTAAATTTTCTTTATTTATTGTAACGGTTGCTACGCTAATTAACATTAACAAAGCTTAAATTTTGGGAGACATGATTTATTTCTCTCTCTCATGTTTCTCAAATCAGAGCTGAGACTCGCAAACCGACTGGTAAACTTCACACTTCATCGTGCATGTCATAAAAACAATTTCGTAAACATTGCAAATTCTTTCATATTCCATATACATTCATGCAAATGATTTTGTACGGCTGTCTACCGTTTACTACGGTATCAGTTCCGCGTTCATCAAAATTCAATGTACAGTACTGATTCTCTTCTGAATAGTTTCACAACCCAAATCGCCAGAACATCGGTTCACAGTTGACTCATGCAGAATAACACATCGATAATCCGTCGAGCTCATTTTCTGTAAATGTGTCGTAAACTGATGAATCAGTCCTATGTGTAAAGTCTTAGATCAACTAAGAATGAAGCATTTCTCTTGAATAGCGGGCTGCCGTGGATGTGGTACGGACAACGTCACAGCAGGCGGGATAGGACACTCATTAGGGTTCCTTCGGTGCTGCATTGTGATGTGGAAAGTTTCATGGTTTAGTAAGAATGTGCTGTAAGTCTTTAAACCGCACTGCAGGTACACTTCTGCCTAAGGGAAGTTTCCTGTGTTTACATTTCTGACCTAGTTTTTGTTTATGTTGTCACACGTCATTATCATTTTCATTTCTGTATCGTGAAGATGCGGCCTGTCGACAAATTACAGTAGATTCAGCGCAAAGCGTAAAAAGTGAATCCTGTCCAATTTTGTTCAAATCAATACTCAGCACACAGTAATGTCCATCTTTGTACTACTGAAATCAAAATATAAATATATACAGTATCGCATGCAGGTTAAAGTGCAGCCTTGTGCATTTCCAGTCATCAAATCTTAGCTGTAGTTTTTTTATTTTGATCAGAAAATAAATCCACTGTGATACTGACCACACGCCTGTCCTAAAACAAGGATTTATTGTTTTGACAGCACCGACAGGCTCACTAACAGAAATATTTACTTTTGAGAGATAGCCTAAGGACTTCTGAGCAAGTTAAAGGTTTTTGCAGGTAGTCCATAGTGTTTGTACAAATTGTTGTGCTCCAAAAAAAAGCTCGAAAAATGTGACTAAGAAAACCTTTAATTAAATGTAAATAATGATAACAAAACAACAACAAAATTAAATGATTTTTAAATCGTGCCCCTAAACATTAATACATTATTGCACCCTTAACAAGTGCAAAGTCACAAACTGCAAAATTCACAGTGTTATATTCATCAAAAAAAAAAAGAAAAAGATTTGGTTTAGAGAGCGAATAAACCTTGTGATTAAGCAGCTCAGACAGTGCAAGTCATGCGTGTAAACAAATACAGCTGATCATTTGTGAAATTCAAGCTGAACCTGACGAGTGACATATTGCAGATCTGTGCTTTATAAAGCATGCAGATCTGCATCATGAAATATTCCTACATAGCGCTCGATCATTTTGGAATTATCTTCTTGTGTAGAGCTTTAGTTTAAAACATGTTACATCACATGTTGTAAAAAAAAAAAAAAAAAAAACACAAAAAAACTTATTTTGCTGAAGTTACTTATCTTATAAATGCCTTATAAATATATATTTGTTTGTTTTTCATTTAAAAACCTCACACACTTTAAACACAACTTTTAAAACAACACACTCCTATTAAACTTATTACAAAATTATAAAAAGAGACTTAAATAACTGATTGTTGGAGAATTGAATTAAACTCACCGTTCAAGCAGAAAATGAATTACTGTAATCGTCACACTTGAAAGTCAAAATACCGGTCGGTCTGCGGATACAAAGAGGCAGGCTTAAATCTGCTCTCCAGCTGAAACCTAATCCCTTATGCAAAAGCACCTGGGTGTGTCTCTCTCTCACCTGCTCTATGATCCCGGGGCGGGAGGGCGGTGCTAGGGGCATTGAGTTTTTATTAATTTTTTTGCCAAAAGGCTGCTATTGTGTGTGTGTGTGTCTCTGTGCATGTGTGTCTGTGTTTATGTGTATGGTTGTGTAAACAAGTGACTCTTCATCCTACAGGTTAAAGTTACATAAACCGAACATATTTCTGCCAGAGAATCAATTTTATAATAAATTATTTTCAGTCTGCTTCACCTAATGGCTGTGTGGAAATAGCTAAAAGGACACGAGTCCTTACACTCCACTTAAGCTCTGAATCAAACCGGTAAAAGCACCGGATAATAGACAGGGATGTTTTTAAGAGCGTTTTGAGGGGGTGGGGGGAGGGGGGGCTTGAGCGATCTGCAGAAAGAAACCAGGAACACGCGTTATAACGCGTTATCGTTTCTATAGCAGCGGCTCATCCAGACAGCAGACGTTCCTCATAATCATGGTTTCAGACCCTTCTGGAGTCTGCAGAAGTAAAGCACACTTCACACTTCCTCGGTAACATGACAAACTGAACCGCAATTCTGTCTTTTTACTATGACTTCAAGAAAAACAACAACAACAACAGCAAAAGTGTTAAACGTAGCTGTTAGTGGATAAAATGCACAAATTCCTCATTTTAAATCCCTTAAAACCCAAGATCTGTGCCGGCAATACAACTGTATATGGAAGCGCTGCCGGTGTGTGTTAACAGGGAGGCTTCACACTCCAAACTGTGTACAGTATTTGGGTTTTGGGATACGTCCAGTAGAACAAAAGTTACCATTACTTTTATAAAAATATCCATTTTACCACTAACAGAATATGGGAATGACGCCACAAAAATGTCAAACTTATTAATATTACTATTATTTGATCACATAAACAACCAAAAACAACCAGAAAAAACATGTGATCATGTCTATCTGTGCTATCTCTTTTCCTACATTCCCCATTTCTGAATTTCTTTCTTAGTCATGTTTGTACACTTGGATAAAATGAGGTTTATCATATCAGCTGAAAAACAGGATGTCACTCTATACAGCACAATCCTGAGGCCTATATATATGTTTATTATAATATATAATGTATCACTATAATATTTATCATGTTTACAAAACAAATGTTGTTTGAGATGCTCTGAGCTTTTAGAGCAATTAAACTGTAATTGTTGGCAAACTGCTGTGATACGAGAGGAATAAATCACTTTACATGTACTGTAATGTATTGCTATATTCTTGAACATGATTAATTTTCTCGCCAACCTGATTCCTGTAATAACAAGACGCAATTATTTTAAAGGATAAAAATAACCTGAAAAAAAAAAACTATTTGTTATTAACAAAGAAAATCAGCTGTTATGTTTAGCATTGTCATAGAAACTAGGGCAAGGTGGTTCATCCAGTGCTTTACTGTATTTGTAATGGGTGTGTGTGTGTGTGTGTGTGTGTGTGTGTGTGTGTGTGTGTGTGTGTGAGAGAGAGAGAGAGAGATGCAAACATACATGACTGGTTTCTCTAATTCTGGTTCTCTATAAAACCATACGTACCGGAATGTCTATATTAAACCTTTCTGATTGACAGGACTTCATACCACACACACACACGCACACACACACTGGCATTAAAAACAATATCACAAATACACTGAAATGAATTCCCCCGGGATGAGAAATCATATCTGGATTTCATGCACCAGAGACGCCAGAGACCTCAGCACAACTGAATATGAGAAATTTTGTCACACACAAAGATTACATTCTATTTTTGATTTTTTAAATTTGAGGTCATCCTGATTGTGGATGATTACAGTCTGGTTTCTGGGGAAACGGCTCAACTGATCATGTCTGGAAGTATGAGGGGCGTTCAAGTCAAACTGGGACTTCTGATGAAATTCATGGTGAATGAAGACACTAAAGCTAATTGGCATTTCCAGAAGACATTGAGTACAGTGCGGTGATGAGACACTTAAAACATTTAAATGGTGCAAAAGCTTTAAAGAAGTCCATACGTCTGAGAATAACGATAATCCTGGCCGAGGTGGATCATTGCAGTCGTTCACGTTCAGTGAGTGGAACGTCTCATCCTTGCAAATCAATTCACCAGCACCACTTGCACGTTCCACTTGGACTCAACTGGGAGTTATTGCTACATCCCTGTACAGCCCTGACCAAAGGCATTAAAGGAGTTCCTGAGAGGCCAGTGTATCAGACGTGAATCAGACAGGCAAAACTTTCTCCCTTGATGGTGTCCAAGCACTAGTGAAACACTGGGATAAGTGCATTAGTGTAGCAGGGGATTATATAGAGAAATAAAGGGAGTTTTTACTCTCAGAACTGTGTTGTGTTTGTTATTGTTAGGTTTTATAACAGGATGAGAACCCCCTTATTGTGCTTCCTGACTCCTCATGCAGTAACACGTCCTAAAGCCTGCATCCAGACGAATATACATCCAAACAGCTCGTGTCTGTCGAACCCTTTTGTTTAACTTTTCAGTTTCCTATCGTCTGTCTGTTAACGACTGGTTACATCACGTTCACATTACGGCATTTGGCAGACACCCTTATCCAGAGCGACTTACATTTTTATCAAATTTTTATCTCAATATACATCTGAGAAATTGAGGGCCTGACTCAAGGGCAACTTGGGACCTTGTGGGACCTTTTGAACCGTAATCCAAACAAGCAACGAAACAAGCAACAATTCTTTTTCTTTTAATTAATCTTAAACAATCCGGACTCTCTTCTATGTTAAACCTGCAAAATCAAAAGTCCCGTTTTGACTTGAACACGCCTTGTAATTTTTTATGCTGAGCTCTTCAGTCTTCAGACCAGATTTAAACAAAAATAATTAAATAATGTCTGGATAATACAGCTCAGAGAAAGGCCATTGTGCTTGAGGGATTTTAAATTATTTTTTAAAATATTATAATTATAATTATATTTTTTTCCATGTTTGTATTGGCCGGGGTTTGAACAAACCAATTACCCCCCAAATATTTGCCCAAATTATGTCTCCCGGAAATTATTTCTTTTTGTACCCTCGGTATAATTCCCCATGATGCTGTTAAAAGGTCAAAACCAAAATGACGCACCCGTTTGAAAAAATTTAAGTGCGCTTTCTTCATGACAACACGCCAGCACATTCAGCTCACAAAACAGTGAAAGGGTACGAACTTCTGCCTAATCCCTCCCTGCTCCCCCCCGACCTTCCACCCAGTGACTTCTTCCTCTTTCATCACTTGAAGAAACCACTTCATGTTTAATGATGAGGTGATTACAGAGGGGTTGAACTTTCCCTCAAGAGCCAAAAAGAAGGCTTCTTCAAGTGTTTCGCCTTAGCTGGAGGATATAGAGAGAAGGACTAAATTCACAACCAACATTCGTTTTCATTACCTAATTTTTTCTTTGCAATAAAAACAATTTTATGACCGCTCCTCATATAATGTTAGTAACTTCTAAATAAACTCTTAACGAAAGATCTTTGAATTTGATCCCTGATGGTATGCAAACTTTTGCTGATGTACTGATGCAATGTGCAGCATTTTTCCATGAGTAAAAAATAAGTGCTAAAACTAGGTAAAAATCGATAATAAATGAAATCCGTCTGGAGATTCTTAAAAAAAAAACTAACAAAAAGTGAAATAAATAACTCCTTACAGAAACATTCCCCATGGTAACGATTGGACAACGATTTTTCCTGTATGTTTATTTAATGAGGCGCCGAGTCGGGGGAGCGTCCCATGTCCTTACATATGGAAGAGCTGTTGCTATAGGAACGCTAAAATGATATGAACGAGCGCATTCTTATCCATCTGTGATCCAAATGAGAGCTGGCACTGGTGTCAGAGCTGCTGGAGAGAAAACTAATCAACAACCACACGCCGGTCTAAAAAGAAAAAAGTTAATCATTGATTCTGTAAGCTTTTTAAAAACATTAAAAGATCGATTCTGAATTTTGACAAAGACGAGCATGTTAACGGCGGTGTTGCTCATGCCGGTCGTTCTGGGATTAGTACCGCTGCTGTTAACAAATTACTAACAGTGCACAGGTGTTTTGTTGTCTAATTGATACATCACAAATCCTATTAACAGCGTAATGACAACAACAATGGCTCTCCTATTGATCTAATGGCATGGTGTATTCTAAACCTATCCACCCGGGGCTATAATGCAGTTTGTTCCGGTCTAACAGTACAAGCACTTCACTCACTTTAATAAAATCCAGCCGCGTATCGAGCTGGAAAAGACGAAGGACACCGACTGCATCGAGAGTGCCACACGTCCTCGGTCTAATCTCTTCTTTTCACTTAGAGCTTGAGAAAGGATGAGCGCAGGCTGTGTGATCAGTGAGGCACTGCGATGATGAGAAGAAGAAGAAGAAGGACAGATCTGGGATGGCTCTCGTTAAAGAGAGAGAGAGAGAGAGAGAGAGATGCAGAATCCTGAATCGAATCCTGAAAGGTGACACATTTCTGTATGACAAGATCATAAGTCATCTGCTTATATGTATCTGTGTATAACTTATTATAATCCATCCTTGATACACAGTCTCTGATTGGCTGCTGGAGTTAGAGGAGGAGCCAGTGATTACAGTGCAGAACCGGGGCGAAGAGGGAAAGTGTCACTCTGCTAGAGGAATGCTCCGGAGAGCAGAGCAGGTGCACTACTTCAGATTCCTGCTCCTTCACCTTCTTTTATCTTTTACGTCATTGGTCACTTTCTCTCAACCTTAGCTCTCTTCGTCAAGGCTCTCTGCGTCTCCTTAGATGCTTTTCTTCATCCTTCGAATGCTGCTCTCTCACCTTGGTACGCTCGGGGAGGAAAGTGTGCGAGGGTTAAATAATAAAAGCAGCTGAAAAATCTTGCCAATGCTGGAGGATGACACGGTGCGCAGAGAAGAAGCATCTCATTTTAGATTTAAAAGAGATTTAGATGGAGGACATTGGTGCGGAATAAAACATAAAACTTAAATGAAGATGGAAAGCAGAGAGCCGTGGTGAGGATATCCTACAGACATGAACATCTCCGAGCACCACGGGCTGCACCATGCCCACCGGAACCTCAGCCTGGGCGTGCAGATCGGAAACAAAGCCGTCTCCGGGGAAAGGAGCTCTGCGTCTGGGTGCTACGAGCAGCTGTTGATCTCCACCGAGGTCTTCATTACGCTAGGGTTGGTCAGCCTTCTGGAGAACATCCTGGTAATCACAGCCATCATTAAGAACAAGAACTTTCACTCGCCCATGTACTTCTTTATCTGCAGCCTGGCAGTGGCTGACCTTCTGGTGAGCGTATCGAACGCGACGGAAACGGCAGTGATGGCGCTGATCACTAACGGCAACCTGACCATCTCTGGAGACGTGGTGAAAAGCATGGACAACGTATTCGACTCCATGATCTGCAGCTCGCTCCTGGCTTCCATTTGGAGTCTCCTGGCCATCGCCGTGGATCGCTACGTCACCATTTTCTACGCCCTGCGCTACCACAACATCATGACTCAGCGCCGGGCGGCAGTCATCATCATATGCATCTGGAGTTTCTGCTCAGCATCTGGCGTACTCTTTATCATTTACTCCGAGAGTGCTACGGTCCTCATCTGCCTTATCAGCATGTTCTTCACCATGCTCACGCTCATGGCATCGCTCTACGTGCACATGTTCCTCTTGGCGCGGCTTCACATGAAACGCATCGCCGCCTTGCCGGGGAACGGCCCTGTGTGGCAGGCGGCCAACATGAAGGCCGCGGTGACGCTCACCATCCTGCTCGGAGTGTTTGTTGTGTGCTGGGCACCGTTTTTCCTCCACCTCATTCTCATGATCTCTTGCCCCAGGAACCCGTACTGCGTCTGCTTCATGTCGCACTTCAACATGTACCTGATACTGATCATGTGTAACTCTGTGATCGACCCACTTATCTACGCCTTCAGGAGTCAGGAGATGAGGAAGACCTTCAAGGAGATCTGCTGCGGCTGGGCGTCGGGATGGAGCTGCAACTGGAGTTGCGTCGGCTTTAACGAGCGGCTCAACAGCTATTAGGTCAAAGATCACAAAGAATAAAGACGCATGAAATAACCTGACCCGAAAGCTTTTACATCACTTGTTTGACTTTGAATTGTGTATTTTGTGTATATTGAAGTTTTTAAATTTATTTCTGCCTTTCCTGTCCTTTCCAAGAATTGGGTTATGTTTGCTCTAAAATCAGGATCAGGATACCTTCATGATTCAGAAGAAAAATCAATGCAGTCTTGCAGGGATGACCTGGAATCATCGTGATTAGTCATTGTAACATATCGATTGAGGTAACTGTGGACTTTGTGTCAAACAGCCAGCTTCTCCTTAGTGCCTAGATAATGTCTTAACCCTCATCATCTCTCTGCTTAGATTTGTTCGCCATAATCAAATGATGGATTTATATTGTGTCGTGAAATGGCCGTGGCTCGCTACGCCACCTCAAGCTCAAGTCCTTGCTTTTGAAATCCAGACTGTAATACTGTGTATCACTGTGTAGAATATATTAATGACTAATAAACCCTCGTTAAAAAATAACACCTAATAATCCATCATGGTTATTTTGTTTCACATTAGGACATGAAAGGAAACCAGCAATAGTGTTCGTGAGCATTGTGAGGACTCTGTGTGTTCGCTGTTTTTACATCAAGATTTGATTATTCATTCCTGAGGTAAGATGGCAGGGTGTGACACAGGCTAGCGTGTTTAGTCAGTCAGGATGGGATGCACGGATAAAACCCAGGGTTGTGATGGGAAAATAATCAACAACGATGTGGTGTGATGCAGTGGAGTCTGTCCAGAAACTTTCCACCCTGAAAGTGATTCTTATTTTCTACAAACAGCAAGTCAGAGTTGGGAGGTAACCAAGTACATTTTCTTTGTCCCTGTCTACTTTCATGTATCTTGACCACTGTTGGGGGACGTTACTTTTTAAAGTAAGTAATTACATTACAATATTACTGTCGTTAAAATGTAATCAGTTACATTACAGCATTACTTTCTGATTTAAGTAACTAGTTCGAGTACTTTTTCTTTGCAGAAAATGAAAACTCCTTTGTGATTCCTCATGCATGTTGTTTTAATCAAGACCTTTATAATTATTCTACCATCATCACTCAGCGAAGTTTGGCCAATAATCTGTTCACTACTAATACCCGTATCTCACCTACGCGGTTTTGTGCGGTGGCTGTAAGTACAATTCATCATGATTCACCGCGAGTTTTGGTGCTGTGATTAGGTTTCCATCTTTCCGCGGGTCGGTTCTTGCAGATCTTGCAGAACTCTGGGAACGTCAGGCGGTCACTCGCGGCGACTCACAGTGTCTAACACCGCTTCTCACCGCGAGTCAAATCGCATCGGTGAGATAGGGGTATAACAGCAGGAATAACAGAGGGGGTTATCGGGGGCGGGCTTGTAGGACGACTTTCACACACACGCAATAACGGAATGAATGCTGTCTGGCTCACGGATTACATAAATTGTCTGAATAACGGATTACATTTTTGAAAACATAACTAAACTGTTCTATTTAAATGGCGGACCTAACATGTTAGATTACTCGTTACACCAAAAAGTAATCCGAGTACTCTAATGTGTTACTCTGTAACGCGTTACACCCAACACTGATCTCGACTTCACTCAAGTAGTTTTATTAGTGGATCCTTTTTTTTTTTTTTTTACTTTTACTCCATTACATCCTACATCAAGCATCTGTAGTCTTACTTAGGGCTCCACCAGGTTGCCATTGTTGGGCCCTTAACCCTATCTGCTCCAGGGGCGCTGTATTATCTCTGACCCCATTTACGCTGGGATGTATGAAGAAAGAATTTCACTGTGCTGTAATGTATATGTGACAAATAAAGTCGTAACTTAACTACATTTCTAACCGCAGTGGCGTGTCAGTGTAGTATCTGAAGCCACCTGCTGCCCTTCCTTTGAGACAAGACTAATAACATAAAAGGTAACAGAAGTGGAGAAGGAGCTGGTTTCAGACAGCGACAAAAACAAAACAACACATTCACAGTCAGGATGGAAAGAGAGAGATTTTTTTTAAGTATGGAAAAAGCCCTAAACTCCTGTGATATTTGAAGGTGAGCACTTCTGTACTTTTACTCAAGTAATTTGTAGTAAATTGAGGACTTCTACTTTTTCTCGAGTAATCTTTGCCCCAGGGAGTCTCTACAGTACGTTGCTCAAGTGCAGGATTTGTGTACGTTTACCAACTCTGACAGCAAGTGTTTTATTTCTCTATATAAAAAAAAGAAACATCAGCATGTACCGCACATTTAACATTGCGGAGCGTCCACAGAACAAATCAGTCCTGCACCAATTATGAACAATCACTCCATCACCAGCCTAAATAACAGCACCTCTTAATATAAAGTTAATATGTCACTAACAAAATCTAAAACCTTAATGTTACAGCTTCACTTCTGATTGATACGCTGGAGAATCCAGACATAAAAAAATTCCTCACAAAACCTCACCATACCTTAAAAAAAAACTTCCTCATTTCAGAAACCAATATAACGTGAGTCACATGTTTCAAGAAGTTTCAGTCCTGCGCATGACAGCGTCTTCCTTACACCTGATAGAACTAAACTCAGCTAATCATCAGCCGTGCGTGAGTGAAAGTGGAAACACTATTACTGTATGTGACAGGAGGACACGAGGACAGGAGGCTGGGACCAGGGATGGGAAGATGTGTAATACAGTGGGATGTTGTTTCTATAGTAACAGGTCATTAACTCGGGCTCAGATGTTGGACACATATTTATTTATTTATTTATTTAGCTTTTTCATTCATGGGGCATCTCAAAACCTTGAGAAGCTTGAGAACCTTCTGCCTGAATGCTGAACAACCTTGAATTTTATTAGGTTTGGTGAGAATCAGGTAACAAAAGTGATGTGTTTAAATGGAATACAGCAAATAAACAAGAGATTAACATCCTGTACTTCTGGTGTAAAGGATTCTGATGGTTCAGTAAAATTATTATAATATGCCGTTAAGTAAGATGCGATCCAAAGAGATGTTTGTAATCTTTTTACATTAAACACACATTCCTCATTTGCCTTTTTACTGTTTAACTAACAAGTGTTGGAGCTTTGTCCTTCACACTTTATACCGAACTCAATAAGCCTAAAATAGCACAATTCACTGCTTACATTTATCATTAGTAGAAAGTTTTAGTGCAATCGAAACTATTGTTGCGGTAACCATGGGAACGCTGAAAAGCTGGATGCTTCGCTGATGAGAAATTCCACAATTTTCAAGAATTGAACAGAAGCCAAAGAGGAGGAAGAGATTTCAATACGGTAAAGGATAAAACGGTATAGATGATGAGTGAGTGAGTGCTTCTTTAATTCTTTATTAACTCCTTACTAAGTGTTGGCTTCACTGGTTAAGGCTCTGAGTTAGTGACCGGAATGTCGGGTTTGAGTCCCAGCACTGCCAAGCTGCCAGTGTTGAGCCTTTGAGCAAGGCCTTTAATCTTATCTGCTCCAGGGTCGCTGTATCCTGGACGAACCTGCGCTCTGACCCTAGATTCCTTTAGATAGTTAAGATACCTACTGTAGATAACAACCTAGAGCAGCCGATTCCAAACTTAACAAAGCTGCGAATCCAGTTTGAAATGTATAACAAATTTTACACTGATAAAATCACATGACCTTGTTTTTATTACTTTTGGTTACTTTGTAATGATAAATACTAAATCAGAAATAATTTATGGGAATTTTAAACCTTACTACAAAACTGGAAAGTAAAAACTTTTAATTCATTCATTCATTAATTCTAACTAGGTGTGCTTATGACTTTGTTCATGTGGAATAATTCTTCTTCTTCTTCATCTTTCGGCTGTTGCACACTCATAAGTAAAAAATTTCTGTTGAATTTTGGAAGTTTTTCCGTGTTACCGTGAAGTGCACAGAGTGAAGGTGTAAGATCACGTTTATTAAGTAGATTTCAATTGCACTCGCATAAGGGCGTATTAAAAATGTACAGCGCCATCTGTTGAATTTTGAGAGGAACATAATTATTCCTAAGTTGATTTTTTTATTGACGGCGTTTTCCATTTAAAGTAGCATGCCTGCTCTTCCCCTGGGCCGACTGCGATGAAACAAAGACAAACAGATGAAACAAAGACCCAAATTCCCAAAACCATCTTGATGTGTCCTGTTACTCGTCTTATGTCCCCGCCAAATTATTTTTTTACAAATAACTTCATGTACAGACACGCCCACTTTACAGCTTTATTATACGTATAGAAGATGATGACCTTGGTACTCTTAAGGCCCACTAGGAAAACAATGACCTACAGTATACATTATAGCAGTCTTACTTACTGTATGCTTAAGCAGCTATAACCATTCAACATCCAACATCTTAATCTTTTTCTGTTCTTGAAGTTAACAAGCTTTCATGTGAACTACAAAAAGAAACCTTCTTTCCTGAAACATCTGAAAATTTACATTTACAGACTGTTACAGAGCGCTAACACTAGTGATGTTCACTTACATGCCCCTGTTACCATAGAAACGATAGCATATTAGACGGAGCGCATTAATATACTGTACACACATCTGTGCTTTGTAGCTGCACTTCTGCTATAGAGAATAAATGCACATCGTCTGAATCGGGGATTCGACAGCAGTGAGGTGTAATGTGTGAGAAGTCGATCCTTTGACAACAACTGTTAGAGCGTTTTTCTTCATCTCCACCCACATGTTCTCTCTCACTCATTATACTGCTACAGCTGTTCTCTTTCTCTCTCTTACACAAACACACACACACACTGATTCCTTCAGCATTACACGCACTAATAAGTTCTCATTGAGGTTCTCGCCAGCAGTGACCTATCGATCTCCTGCTTGCTGCATCGCCTCTGCAATTTTCCGAATGACCTCTGGGTGACCTTCTGTACATGAATAGTGGATACACACACACACATATATACACCCTGATAAGGACCTGACCAACACCAGCTTCTGCTTACAATAAAATTACAATTCCTCAGGATGGTGTAACAGAGGTTTGTGGTAAGTGTAATAAGTGTTACATCATCCTGAAGAATACGTATCAAAAGTTCCTGGTTACTTAAGAAACTTTAAAAGCATTAATGGTTCCTTCAATCTCTTTACAGTGGTACCCGCCCCACACCTTTTTTCACCTGAAGAACTGAATTTTTGCAAGAAATGAGGCTCAGCATAACGAAGCATTTTCGCCTCATGAGCGACTGAACCGAACCGACCGAAGTCACGCGTACGACCAGGAGACGCTCAAAACATGTTTGCTTCGTTGGAAAGACAAGCAAAGTGAGTTCACTTTTTTGTGTGTGTTTTTTTAGCTTTTTGTGCAAGACTTAGTGAAGACGTAGCACCGCGGGTCCCAAGAATGTTATCAAGGACGGAAGCAAAGAAAAGGGAGCCGCTTTCGGGTTGGTTTTTAAAGCAGCCGGTGCCGAGAGGAATCATAAATTAAGATTGAGGTTTAATGTTTATTCATTTCATATTTCATTTAATTTACATGTCTTTTCTAAACATTTTAATAGTTTTTATATGCAACAAATATTACCAAATTCTCTTTCTCACTCTCTCTATGTCTCTCTTTCCCTTTTTTCCTCTCTTTCTCCCCCTCCACTTTCTGGTTTGTCTCCGGATGAACATCTATACAATTTCCACTCTTTGTTCTCCCGGATTTCACCGGGACATGTTAAAGTAGTTTATGTTCTTTGAAGTGACAGATGTACATGACACCAGGCGTCGGGCCGAACATCAAACTCTACGGCCATTTTCATTGACTTGTACCATTGCGGTTAACTTTTGCACTCTACCTAATATTATTAATATTTCAGAAAAAATGTCAAAAGCAATGCATGCCTTCCTACTGTGTCAGCCATGGTTGTGAAGGTCAGAGAATGCGAACGGAGAGCACACTCAAGCATTGTGTTCCCACTGATCGAAATGAACCAGACTTTTTTTGGGGATCAATTGTTCTCACTAATGATCCTGGAGCCCTAATGTGAAAAACACCCTGAAACTCTCTTTTTAATAAACTTTCTGATCTCATCAGTCCTGTTGGTCTTCTCAGAAATCTCTGTGTACACGGCAATCGTTGTTACACAGGGTGATGCATTGCTGAGGACCCCATCCTCTAGTAATCCCACAGACACACACACACACACACACACTCATAGATCACAGAGAATTTAGGATCCATGGAGAAAATTCCACCAAGAACAAGAAGAAAATGCAAACATCTCAGACACACACAGACACAGACACACCGGAGCTGAGTTCCAAACCCCCAACCCTGGAGACGCAAAGCGACAATGCAAACCATAGAGCAACAGTTCAATTTTCTCTTTATTTGTGATTGTCTACTTTTAGAAAGTTCAACAAGACCTAACATTATGTGGAACAACAGGTCAGTGAGTACACAACGGAACCGGCATCCGTCCCATCACAAAGACACAGCAGGTTCCAGTCTGGCAGCTGCAGCCTAAAGTCTCCGCTACATGGCATGAATTACAGGTTCTGAGCAGAACCTCGCAGAATGATTCCATTATTTCTGTAATGCACTTTGACTCACAGAGAATGAGCTCTGACTATTACTGCGCTGCTGAGTGGAATCGCGACCGACGAGAGGACGTGGGATAATGGAACTGCAGATTTAAAAAGCTCTATTCTCTTTAGGCTGTGATGTTTTTTTATATATATTTTCTATGGAACTTCTTTTTGAAGCCTCGGCCTTGATGACGGGTCATTACAGGCAGAAATCACATTTAACTACTGCGGCTGTATATTTCCACGGTGGTACGTTCTCACCTTATTACCCACCTCCCCAACACACACACACACACACACACACACACACACACACACACACACACACACACACACACACACACACACAC
>JAQMYK010000018.1:2226938-2244577 GCA_030014345.1 Clarias buthupogon | reverse complement strand
AGTGCAATAACGGTGCTACCGTATTTTTTACGGTAGAATTCTGGCAACCACAGCTGCCGTTTTTTTACCGTAAAATGGACTATTTTTTTTTACAGTGTATCGAACCGAAGCTGTTGTGTCCGTCGCGATCTCTGATCGGAATCCTAAACTCTGTTGGAGTGTGGACGTGCTCGGATGTCGTGCTGATGGATGTTGATCAGCATAAATGCTCCAAATAAAGGTTACACTATTTTGTTGTTTTGAGGTTGTATTTGCAGGGTCGTTCGTCCAAGGTTATCTCAACATCATTTTCTATCAACGTCATCCTAAGTTACAAAAACAACCTTTTCATGAGACACGAGGACGTCCTCGGAACATCTATATCATCGCTCAAACCATTTTTCAACTCTCATCCAAAGTTAGAGTTCCTGCTGCATCTTCTTCTTCTTCTTCTCACTCCCGCTCCGGAGTTCTTCTTCCCGACATCACGAACCGACTTGAGTTCATTTAAAAATAACAAAAGTACTTTCGGTCTGTGTCAAACTGTTCACACGCAAAAAGGG
Source organism: Clarias buthupogon (assembly GCA_030014345.1). Lineage (NCBI taxonomy): Eukaryota > Metazoa > Chordata > Actinopteri > Siluriformes > Clariidae > Clarias > Clarias buthupogon. The sequence goes on along the minus strand of JAQMYK010000018.1, from coordinate 2,244,035 downwards.
GGGAAAAAGCCATTCCACAGAGAGGTGTGTAAAATTAAGAGATTAATGTTCCACATCTGTAACAATGCAGGAAAAAAGCGTAGCGGTCCACATTAATTAGAGTAATCCATCAAAAGCGTCGGCCATGACGCTGCCTAATGATTGCTTTGAGAAGTTTTTAATGAGCACTAAGCACACTACAACTCTGTTAGATAAAGCGGTGACGTATCTCCGCACACGCTGCGCACAGGCTTATTTCCAGCCGCAGCCAAATGTCCTTTGTGTCACGAAATAAATAGCCTCTTGTCTGCTAAATGACTCAGAGCTATGATGAAAAAGAAAACAACGGGGAAAAAAAACTAAGGATAATGCTGAGCGGTCAATCAGAGCGTGAGCAGAAAGTAACTTGTGATATTAAATAATAAATTCCGCACGGTGCTGCATTTGATTTGTGCTGTTCGTCTGCTGTGGCTTATCGCGATGGAGTCATCATCGGTCTGAATGCGTTTCTCCGTCTGCTGTTAACGGCAGAACCTCGTGTTGTCAGCGGTGACATGACATGACGTTAAAGAGGGGAGAGAAATAAGAAATCGAAGCGCGAGACGAGGTAGATCATTGCTCGCCGCTGCTCCCTGTATGACACGCCTGTCCGAGATTAAGGCTAAACAGACAGCCCGGGTTAATAGAAAGCGACATACAATTCTTTCTTTTTTTGCCTGGCTGTGATGTCTGGTGCTGCAGGTGTGATATAGCTGACTGGCATTGATTTAGACGTCTCACATACACACACACACACACACCATGAATTCGGTTCACATTTTAGCCTTGATTGAAACTATTTGAAGGATGAGCGGAAGATTTCGCTGTTAGTGGGAAACAAAATCTGTCACTCAATTTCCTTTTTCTTTTTTTTTTTTTTTAACAACATTAACAAGAAATTGTTACTAGAAGGAAAACCACTGGACGGAGAACGTGGCGCTATGAAATGAAGCTGCTAGTGATAAGCGTTTATTACCAGTTATAATCATCATTGTTAGCCGTGGAGATGAGAAAGCTGGACAGACTATGACACTAAAGCGCCGCCGCATCGTCGATTTCTTTAGCAAGAAATGAAGCACAGTGTTGTAAGCAAAGACAGACGGAAAAGTTCCAGAACACCTCATAACATCATTACACAAAAGACGTCTTGAAAATCGCGCGTGACGTGTATATGGTGCGGACAGATCCTCGATTCTGAGACCTCAGCACTGCATTGCATCTTCTCTATTTGTTTATGACCGAAGGCTAGCGTACATTACCCTCAATCAGCTTTAGCATGACAGGGATTAGCCGCACGGATCATGCGTTAGGTATTGCTTTATGGCCTCTGCTCTCTCTCTCGTGGATAATCTCATCCCTGGATTACAGCCGAGACGCATTTTCGATCGGACGTCAATTCGAAGATCCAGATCTGAGCGAGAGATCTTTGCCAGGACCCGACCGTGAATCCAGACCAGCGACGTGGCGCTACAGAAGAAACCTTCGAAGAGAGAGAAAGAGGCTGTTTGAGTTCAGAGGCTCCTCACGCCACAATAAAACACAGTTCACAGGGGCACGGGGCAGGACGCATTAAAATTAAGCCCTTAATGCGTCTGTGCAGGGAGCCAGGCGAGGATCAGATGAGATGAGAGCTGGCGTACATATTCGCCGCGTGCTCGGGGCGCCTGGGTGATTGAGTTAGAACGGACGTCATGTGAAATGTCACCATCTGCCTCGATGCCTGATCCCAAACCAATTTAAAAACCGAATCCCCTCCCTTACACCCCATCCACACACACACACACACACACACACACACACATCTCAAATCCAGCAGCAATTATAGATTGAGCTAATTAGCCGACGGTCTGTGACGGGCAACAGCCAAGGTGATGCTTTCAATTTCACTCGCAACCGTGGAAATCAGGCCTGGAGGATTACGCTCCAGTCACATCGAGACGTGATCGCAGATTGACACTGACTGTCTTTAAGTAATAATACATCGTCTTAATGCTTAATCTGTGTTATAGGGAAAAATATATATTAAAAAAACACATCTGAATCCATCCTGACAGATCGGTTTGAGAGGACACGACGACTCAATAGTACTCCATGTTTGATTGACATTTCTCAGCTGGTGTTGTAAAGTTTCTGTGGGTTATAGATAATAATATAATTTTCCTCCTGATACTGAATTGCAACGTACTGTACATTATGTCACCCAAAGGTTTGTGGACACTTGACTCTGATCTATTATCATTTGTTCTATCTAAGAAGGCGTTCCTTCTTAGATAGAAGAAGTTTAGCGAACACCGAGATACAAACATTTGGCTCATACAGTGTCCTATTTTACCCTTGAGATTGGAGCTGAAACACGGATGGATGTTTTGCATTTTAATACCGCACACACTCTGATGTTACATTTTCCATCAATCATATATAACTAAACTAGAAACTCATAAAACTCGTCACTAAGTTTCCTGGCTGAGCGAAGGCGATTTCTTTGGGTGTCACAGATCACGGGTTTGTTTCACTTCCTTGAATACTTTTTGTATTACAAAAACATGCGTAATTGTTAATGAGGCGACGTGTTCTTTTTAATAAGTTTTATTTAACATTTATAAAAGGAGTCTCCAGTGTCAAGACAGATCTTTTTTTTTTTATTGGTAAAATCAAAAGCTTTATATTTGGCTAGTGAGTGAATGACTCTTTACAGCTGCTATAACATAAGTGAGAACAGGAACTTGTGTTTCACAAACATAATATGTAATTCACTCAGTCACTCGTTCATCGTTTACAGGGTCGCGGGGGGACAGGAGCCTATTCCAGGAGACTGGCCAGGGTGCCGATCCATCACAGGGCACACACACACACACACTACGAGCAATTTGGGAACGCCAATTAGCCTAATCTGCATGTCTTTGGACTGTGGGAGGAAACCGGAGAACCCTGAGGAAAACAACCAATCACAGGGAGAATATGCAAACTCCTGTGTACTGCCAGTGTTGGAGATCTTGACTCCGCCCCTGATTGCGCCTGGCATTCCTGTAAGAAGTCCTGCCTCGCTTATGAGACATCTGTCAAGGGGAGAAAAAAAAAATAATAATAATACTAAACCATTATTTTCTGTAAAAGAGAACATTTATTGTAATAAGAGGAAATCTGTACATCATACGAGTTTTTTTTTTTTTTTTTTTACTCCACACATTTAAAACAACAACATGTACGGATGTACGGATTTTTGTTTGAGAATATATTTAGTTGTGTTATGTTTTATATAAATATTCGGTACAAAATATCACAAAGCAAAGTAGTACATGGACATCGTCTAGTCTCCCAAAAAAACCACTGGCGACAACGCACTGTTTCATAAAACCACGTGTTTTTTTTTGTATGTGTTTTGTTTTTTTGTTTTTTTTTGTACAACATGAGTTAGCATCACCTTTATTTTTACAGTATATCACTGACAAAAGCACGGGAATATTGCAGGTGAACTCTGTGCGCCTAAACCACAAATATTTACCCGCTGCCTCGGAAGCCGGCTTACGCTCGTATGTATATTCTTTTAAAAAATAACCTCTTTTCATCCCCTCGATAACGGAGGCGGGCGAATGCAATTTCTAGACTCATTTTTGTAGCTGGCACAGAGGGCAAAAATATAAGAGCGGTGATTTATTTGAACATCCCAGTCATAACTCAACATCGGGACCGCTGCGATTATCATTCAGAGAGGGGATGAATCATCTTCGGGTGGTTGTAGTGGTGGTTGTGTTGTTAGTATTACTAAAAAAAACTACAAAAAAAAAAAAAACAGGAGAGAAGAGGAGAGGAAGTGTACAGGGATGGGGTTATTAGCACCCCTAGCATAAGTGTGAGGAATATTTATGAATTCGGATGTTTGATAAAAGGACAACATTTTGATTTCTTTCAATTTTCTTCAAAAAATTTTTTTTTAGAACTCTTGGAAATGAATGCATGTAATTTTTCGTCGTTGTTGTTGTTGTGATTTTGTAAATAGGCTGCTCGTGTAAAGGGAATGTAAGATGGTGGGATGCGGTTGAGACGTGTGCCAAAAAAAATGCGAGTCACATTTCCTGCCTACGAGCGAGTAGATAATTGGAAGCTTCTGGCGTTTTCTCAAGTAGATGATGAAAACGGGTGCCAATCACGAAAACACCTTTTGCCCGACCCAAATTTCTGAAGCACCATGTCTGCTCGGGAAAGCACTGACAGATACATACGTACATCAAAAAACTAATACTGAGAAGTCCAAAAAATAAAAAGGAAAAAAAAAAAGAAAAAAACATACAGATGATCGACACTCGGCTAATCAGAGCTCCGGGTTCGTTAACGCCTGCTAACTAACGTAGCTTTGGCTGCTCCACGTTTCCACAGACGCTTCGTTAAAAAGTCAGGTCCTTTGTGAACCTTTTGGCTTTCCATTCACGCTGAGCGATGCGTTTCTCCGGAATACTGGATTCCGCGGTAATTCCGCAGCACTTTTCCTTATTCGGTAAAGTCGTCGGGTTACGCTACGACTCTGTGGTTTAAAGCGCGTCGGCTTCGAGACGTCTTCCTGTCTCTCTCTCTCTGTCTGTCTGTCTGCTGGACCGAATTGGGGCGAAAAACAAGGGCACTTTGTAAGAATTCCACTTTTTGAGAGAAATACAACACTTGGTCAAGAATTCCACTTTACGGGAGGCCGCGGTGAGGCGAGGTTAGGAGTCCCATTCGTCAGCCCCGTACATGTCAGCGAGCTTCCTGAAGCGCGGCCCCCACTCGTTCAGGTAACTGTAGTCGTGCGGTGATTCAGACGATCCCGAGCCGAGCGAGCTGAGCGATTCGGCGACCGAGCCCTCGCCCTCGTAGGCGTAGGTGGCCAGGGAGTCGTAGGGCGGCGCCGCGGGGCTGCTGTCGTGCTCCTGAACGCGCTGACTGATGAAGTTCCTCACGTCCGAGTTGTCTCGGGATGTCACGGCCGTCCGGCGCATGGGAGGCGGAGGGTAGGGCGGCTCGGACGGCACGACGTCGCGTCTCAGTTTGCTGCTTTCCTCCATGACCTCCGGGTGACGCAGGGCCCCGATGTCGAACGCCTGCGTGTCCTCCTCGCCGCCGCCTTCGTCGTTGTAGCTCACCACATTGTCCCTGACGTCCTCTTTGGAAATTATCAGTGGTTCCTTCTTTTTCTGGCGCTTCAGGGCGGCGAACAGAACAACGATCACTAAAGAGAGAGAGAGAGAGAGGGAAACACAAACACACACACAGAGTGAGTGGGACGGATAATCGACAAGCGACAAAGAGGCAGTGTATGGTACCTGAGCAGTGTTAGTCAATTTACATTACTCGACTGATGTGGACTTTCAATCTGTCTTTTTTTTTCTTTTTTTTTCTATGAATGCATCTCTGTAAACTGTTCCATTATCTCTGGGAGAGTAGAAGAAGTAGAAACAGGATGCAGATTCGAAGATGGAAAGATACAAACAGCAAGAAAATACAAAACAGTTTTGAGTTGAGAGTGGATTAAATCGCTGTTCAGGAACAGACAGGCAGGCGCAAACGGTGCACTTTAACAATAAAAAAAGCTCGGTGTGTGGATGATGAGGTGTAACCTATACAACACAGCAGCTGCTCGTGGAGAAACGCCGAAGATCTGAATATAAATCTCCTCTGCTGTGAGGTTTACTAAATATCACAGAGAATTTTAAACCACTCAAGCAAATCTAAGGCCTGACATGTAAAGTTGTATTATCTCTCTCTCTTCAGATGAAAAAACTAAACAAAAAACATAATAATAATAATAACAACAAGGCTTTAATTTGAACCGGACTGAAATCTCTTCTTCGTCTTTCCCTGATTGAAAGTCTAACAGCGTTACGTTCATCGGTCCGGAGCGTTTAAGCGTGTCAGGGCCCATTTTCCCCCCCTTTTTTGCGTGCTTGGCTTTAAACTTGGCATTCTGACCGGACGTGCACATTTCAGACCGCCGGAGTAGTAATTAATGTAATGTTGGAGCAGACAAAGGCTCGGGGCTGACAGGCGGAGGGGTGCGAGCATGACAGAGAAAGCGGCATCTCCCTGACAGTGAGGGTGAAGGATGAGTGCTCCGTAACGGCACGGACAGGAGGCTAGATGGATGGAGTGGGTGATGATCAGACTGCTAAAACCGCAGGAAACAGAATGGCTCGACTTGACTGTCCCTGAGGAGGGAGCCGTAATTCGACCGGAGACTTCGAGAGGAGATTCGGTTCAAGTCGGATTATCGCGGCGTTAGCGCATCCGATCCGGTCGCCTTGGTTATGCGAAAACTGTAAATCAAGTAATATCACGGCCGACGCGTCTGTACCTTGCAGAATTAACCTCACGGGAAAATGATTAAGGCACCAGATGTGTTGTTCTATTTTTTACATCCGGAGATCAAACTGACCTCCCGGGAAACGTGTTAACTGACACTATGCAAATTATCACCTAATTAATTAGTCGAAGCTTAGCGCATGCATGCTAGCAACATGTGTTAAGATGACTCACTTTGCCAGGACTAGAGAAAAAAAAAAAACTGATTAATTGCTTTAAATATAATTCTTCTAATTCATCTCTTTTTCAAACCAGGACTTTGATCATTAAAGTTGTTTGAATGTTCAGTAGCACTTTAGATTTATCTAATTATTTCCATATGGCGTAAAAAAACACAGACTGTAAAGATACGGTGTGATTCTCGTGTACAGACTCACTCCCCATGTGAACCAGGCTTCTATTCCATGTGTACAGATGAGCAGATTGTGTATCTATCGTTAACCTTGCTGCTTGTAGGCGTGGCCTCATTTTCAAACTATTTCGGCAAACCTAACTATATGGACGTAACCAAAGGGACCAACAATCTCCCGGCAATACGCCTTTCCGAGCCTCATTTTTGCTTCTCTGTACACACATGTAGGTTGAGGTCGGTAGGAATGCATAAGATGAAACCAAGGTCAGATTTCGTCACCTTGGGGAACACCTTCATGCAGATTTCTCATCCTCATTAAAGATCTCGAACCTTGTATTGAACCGTGAAAGAAACCACACCCATTGGGAATACACATATATTATAGACATCTTCATCATAAGATAAACGTGACCTTTTGTGGGAAATCGTAAGATAAATATGAGCCCGAATCAAACATATTAAAATTTCTTATTAAATTAATTTCCGGGTCACACTTACGAAGCAGGATTATGACGCAGAGCAGAATAGCCACCAGCGCTCCGGTGCTGAGCCCGGCCGTGCCGCTCAGAGCCTCGGCGTTGCACATCTCCATGTTTCCATTTCGGTCGCAGGTACAGACGCGCACCGTCAGCGTACCTGTGCTGCTCATGACGGGGAAACCGCGGTCCGAGATCACGACGGCGACCAGGTACGTGCTCTGCTGCGCTCGCCGGAAACCCGTCCTCCGTGTGTAGAGGCCTGCGGTGTTGTCTGTGGAAAAACATAAAATTACGAATAAAAATAAAATAAGCACAGACACTCGGCAGAGCGGGTGAAAATCTACTAAATCTCCTAAAAACCCGGGATTGGCGTTTCACTTCTTCCTGACACAGCAGAGTCATAAAGGGGCGAAAAGAAAAGAACAAAAAAAGGTGGAGGAAATAACTCACCTCCGTAGTCTTGCACTGAGAAGTTGGCCTTCACCGAGCTCTCCGGTGCCAGCGCGAAGGAGAAGCTGTGGCCTTCCAAGGGCTCGTCCCGATCCACCGCCGTTATGGTTTGGATTTTCTGAGACGAGATAAAGAGAGACAGAAAAAAATAAAACAATGGTTTAAAAAAAAAAAAAAAAGAACAACACACACAATGTGCGTGACTTGCTGACTTCAGTTAAATGGAAAACAACGACATGAATTGTCCTTAATGGCTATCGTGTAATTTGTACTAATTAGTGTTGCGTATACAAATCAATTACGTTAGAGTTTCAATGAGCCGTGCCGTTTGTTTTCCACAAATCATTTTTAATCAGATTTGTGGATGCAGGAAAATATTTTAACATTAATAATGTCATTTCCTTCATGTGTCCTTCCTTCTTCGCTGCACTCACACACACACACACACACGCACGCACGTACTGGAGAGCTCTCATTGGAAGTGAGGATGTCTATCGGCTCAGAGATTGAGCCCGGAGTTGTCTTGTGCGGTTAGCAAGGGCAACTCGAGGTTAAATGCCCCTCGTTCAAGGACACATCTAAAATTTAATCAGCAATCCTCGGGTGCTTGGTGAGTTTCTGCCTGTCGGGCATAGCAACCAGCCGGGCTCTTCGCATTCCCGCCCTTCCATGACTCCCAATCAGCTTTTCATTATGTACTAGTCAAAGGTATGACTCACTCTTAGCGTGAGCGTATTCCCGATTCACTTCCTGAAAAGACTCCCTAAACGTTACACGTACGGACCCCGCTATCTCTAAGAGAAGAGATCGATAAGCTGGAGCTGGGCGTCGCCCGGGAGTGGGCGGATCACGACCTGCATGATGATGGACAGCGGGGTGGTGGGAGAGGGGGGGGGAGGCGTCTGGGAAAGGTAGTTATTATAAAGCGACTCTGATAAGTGACAGCACCTGCCATCCACCGCGACACTTAATCTCATCAAGCGTGACAGGGAAAGGTCTGGACGTCTAATCCGGCAGGGCTAAATACTCATCGCAGATTCTTATCTTTCGTCCACAGGTTTCGCCCGTGTTCGACAAACCGCACTCGTCTCGTAGTTTCTTATCTTTAAATTGACGCGGTGGCCCCCGGTGAGAAATGTTAACGTCTCTTTTTTAAAAAGAGAGAGAAAAATACAGAGCGAGAGAGAGAGAGAGAGACTTTCTTTACCTGACCGGATTTAGCGTTTTCACAAACAAAGGTGTCGAGGAAGGAGCCGAGCATCGGCGGGTTATCGTTCACATCCAGAACACGGATGTACACGGGCACTCGACTCGTCTGCTGGGGGTTATCTGAAAAAAATACAAAAACACGCACACACACACCACACACGGAAGCGTGAAAATGAGAAAGTCAGTATTTGTTCAAGTTAACAGCAGACACGTTCTCATTAGTAATAATTATATTTACCGCCTTTTGAGAATAATTCGTTCCTGTCGAGCAGGTGTACGTAAATTATTTGTCATTTATCTTTCATTACTGAATTCCATCTTTTCATCAATGACACACCGCTTATTTAATATTTCGCCATAACAACCTTTAACTCTTAATCTGACCGATTAATCTAATTTACTCCATAAAGGTAAGAGAATAATCGATTCATTGTGGTATATGGAATAACAAGGCAACTTTGTTCTGAAATCTTGACCTCTGACACTGGAGACTCCTTCCGTTAATCTGAGTTAAACACAATGGATTGACTGAGTGTTAGTTTAATAACAGGGAGGCTAAAATAACGAGATTATCATTGGTGATTAGCTTAGCTTCCTGAGAGCGCATGACTGTCACGTTCTCTCTCTCTCTGGATGAAGATCTGCGTGTAGTTTTGTTTAGGGTTCTGACAAAAAGCCTGAACTCCCTGGCGTCTCCGGGTTTCTTCGGATTTTCCACCTAATGTCAGCGTGATATTTTGAAAGATGATAATGTCTGTGTGTGACTTACTGAACTCGGTTGCGATCACCGAAATGTTGTGCCATGCGAGGTCTTCTCGGTCAAGGGGCTTCTGCAGGAATATGGAGCCGTTCCCGGCGTGCACGTTAAACATCCGGTCCACGTCCGTGTGCCGATCAATTGTGTACCTGGAAATGACACCGTCCTTTCGGATCAATACTCCTTAGCGAGAAGAGCTGCTGCTGTGGCACTGCATACTGAATGAAGAATAATGCTTCCTACAGAGGTGTCTTCGCATTTTTGCTGCTAAACACGGGCTACGCGGGAATGGGTGACAGCTTCGTGAAGCAGAACTGATTACCTCCACGGAGCCTGAAGGCCGCTCGCGGCCCCGTGCCCATTTGTTCTCGGTTCGGCGGGAGCTTGCAATATTGCTCTTTCAGACGCAATCGTTCAGAGGGATCGCTCCATTTGCTAATTATCCTCCCTGATGTTCGGCGAGACCGTGCTGCCCCGTCACACTGCCCCGGATGTCTGATAATTACCTGCCCTGAAGTCCTGCTCTCCCGTCCGCTGTTCGGGGCTCTTTAATTGCGCTTCTTTCTCTTCGCTCTTATTTACCGCCATCTCCGGAGGGGACCAAATAAAGGAGCCATTTATTGTAAGGAGGAATATCTTCATTTATTTTCATAATGGAAGCTTATTACGATTAATTCAATACAAAGTCACAATCGGGGACCTTTTGAATTAAAAGAGGACGCGATGCGGATATGTCCGCCCTGGCGCTCGTATTCAAAGCAGATAAAGCCCTGCCCTGTGGGTGAAGGTCATTTAGATTGATGGGGACGGGTTCTTCCTAATCTCAAGCGCTCAAATGGAGCCTTTTGTACACATGGATAAATTGAATATTGTGAAAAAAAACGTCTCTACGGAGGAAAAAAAAAAAACATGAACTACAGCCTGGGACCTCAGTGAGGGCGGCTTTTATTAGCATTGTTATCAGCGTTATAATTAATATAATTATTAGTATTATTGTTACTTTTCGCAAAAAGGAAAAAGAAGCTATTATAATGGAAAGACAAATGAAAAGCACTCCTTTGTAAAAAGCTCCACAGCTCAACACAGATGTTTACTTTAGTGCATACGACTCCACCTGATTTCACTAATTAGACTCCCTCATTATCTAGCGAGAGAGCTCATTACTGAAATCAGGTGCTGCTGTACAGGGGACTCGCAGGAGTGTTACGATGAAAATAAAAAAACTTTTTTTTTAATAAATAAAAAAGGTTTGCGGTTTAATATCCCAGTCTGAAAATATTGCGGTTTCAGTCATGTTAATCGGATATTTCTGATCACACAAACATCTGCACGTATGATTAAAGATAAGATAAAGAGACTTTGTTGTCATTGTAGTGATCTGTGGAGACCAGCAGCAATAAGAAATGTAAGAATAAATAAAAGATGATCGCACTAACATATGATAAATATAACAATATATACAATGAAATATATAAATAATAAAATATATTATATTTTACACACACAAAAAAACACATTCCTGAACTGTTCGATGATGAAGTGAGCAGCCTGAGGCAGCAGGGCCGGGCGATATGAAGATATAATATCAATATCACAATAAATGATGTCACAGGACACTTTGCTGAGACGTCACAGACATTGTGATATCTTTTTCTTTTTATAATCTAAAAAATATTTCATTATTTTGTGAAAACTACTGTAAAATATAATAACTGTTGAGAATAAATCTATGTAGAATTTTGCTGAGAAATCTTTACATTGTAAAATTTTTAGCCCATTTTGTCAAAGTAATATTTTTCTTCTAAAAAAAATAATAAATAACTGACTCACTGGTTATTTTTTAATATATAACTTCAACTATGTTATAACACATATATAACACTATGGCTTTTTGCTAAGGAACTTTTCTATGTAATCAAACCGCTACAGTATATCGTGATGAATATCAACTTCAACAATCATGATGTGATATTTGGGTCAAATTGTTCACCTTCTGTCAATAATATAAACAAATTGAATAAATCTGCAATAACATACAGAAATCCATTCTAAGGTAATTTTCTTTGTGCACACACCGTATGAAAAAAAAACGTGACAGTAGCCCTGACAGAGACAAGCGGCGTTTAAATGCTTACTTGACGGGGCTGCGGCGCGCGTCCTGATCCACGGCGCTGACCGACCCGATGACGGTGCCCAAAGCCGCGTCCTCCTTCACCTCCATCACGTAACTGGGACGCTCGAATCTTGGAGGCTCGTCTACGTCGACCACGTTTATCCTCACCGTGGTCATGTCCTTGGCGTCCACGCTGACGTATCGCGGGTCCGGGTAGGTGTTGCGCACCTGCACCTGCAGAGTGTACTGGTTCTTTTTCTCGTAATCGAGAGGCTGTGGAGAGAGAAACAAAGCACCCACGTCGTGCGCTCAGTTTAAATCGGGACACCCGAGCTGAGTTAAGTCATTATTTCACAGCACGGGTTCCTCTAATGAGACGCTGGTCAGGCCTGCATGCGCCGCAGGCGGCTGAGACGAACCGGGTTTACCTTTCTGACGCTGATGATGCCGTTCTGTGAGACTTTGTCAGCCGTTATGTAGAAAACGTCCCGGCCGTCTCCGCCCACCAGCGTGTAGTCCATCTCCGCGTTCAGCCCGATGTCGGCGTCCAACGCTCGGACCTGACCCACCTCGGTGCCGGGCTCGCTCAGCTCGTGAACGCTGAACTCATACAGATCTTAGGGGAGGAGATCACACACACACACACACACACACACACACACACACACACACACACACACACACTGAGCTTCTTCTACAGACGTACAGCATGTAGAGCTATTATTCTGAAATGTAAAGACACTCTGGAATTATCTGAAAATCGATACAAATATAAAACTGTAAAGTGGGCGTGTCAGTACATTGAAGATATCTGTGAAACAAACAATTCTGGGAGGGGAAAAATCATTAGTTCATCTAAAAATTCAACAGGTGGCGCTGTAAATTTTTTAAAATGCACTTATGAGTGTGTGATTAAATTCGGAAATTGCGGTTCGAGAAACCAGAAAATCTTTCTGTTCTGAAGATGACTGCTATCTTACAGAACGTTGACACTGGAGACTCCTTACATAAACGTTACTTATACATCACTTTATCCATGATTGCGTGTTTTGCTTTGTTAAATAACATTTTAACGTTTTTTTGATGAGCCTCTTTTTGTGAACGAGTTGTTACTATAGAAACGATAACCTACTCCGACGAGGTCGTGTCGAATCCGTCCTGTGATGGAAATTCTAGAATTCCTAGAGCCTTTCGTTTCTTTTTCGTCTTTATTAGCGCGCTGAACGAGTGAACACTTTTTGCTCATGTCTTAGCTCTGACGTTCCAGCTTTGATAAGATTTCTGCTCCTCCTGTCCCGGTGACAAACCGATGATTTGTCCTCCCCTGAAGTGCTTGTTTGATTAGTATTAATTTGCCGAAGCGCCGCTGATGAGTTATTCTCTGTCATCCACTGTGCGCGGACTAAAAATTCATGAGCTAAATCCTCGGCAAACAGCGGCGAGTGGTGTGTTGAGAGTTTCATCTTCGCAGTGTGTGTGTGTGTGTGTGTGTGTGTGTGTTGTAGTGCAGTGCTTACTGTGTTCAAACTGAGGAGGATTGTCGTTCACATCAGTCAGCGTGATGTTGACTATAGTGGAGCCTGTTAAGCCGCCTCTCTGGCCCGCCATGTCCTTGGCTTCGATCACTACCTGGTAATGCTCCCTCTGCTCTCTGTCCATGTCTGAGGGCCCTAGGGCTGTCCGGATTATGCCTGAAGGAAAAAAATGGGACTGCATGGGTTGCTTGTTTTGTTTTCTATTCTTTCCACACACACATACACACACACACACACACAAAGAAAGAGATAGAGAGTCGGAGAGAGAGATACACTTTGTTTTGTTTCTTCCTGTTAACGCTCTATAACGTACTGATTGCCGTTATGTGCTACAGAGACAGTTTAAAGCTGAGCGAGATGATGATGTTCGTGGAACTACGAGGCTCTGGGGGAGAAGGAGCTAAAAACTGTAGTTGTGATGGAAACGTGGTTTAAAAACCTCGGTGAGTTGGAACTGTGCTGAGCTCGCTGCGTGCACGCTGACCCTTATGTTGCCTTGGAGATTGTAATTGGCATCAGCAGTCTCTACTGGGATGCTGCTGCAGGTAGTGAATGATCTGGGCTGAAGGATGAAAGCGGGTGCTGTGGTGTTGCTTTCTGCAGCCGAGCCAAGCAGGCTGTGTAGCAGCGACGCGTTCCAAACCTTACAGTGTGTGTTAAACCTCTAGCGTAAATGTAAGGTTGTAATCTGGCCTAGAGAGTGAGTTTAGAATCCGTGATGTCTAAATGAAAATCGGCTTGTAATTTAACTGAAAGAGAGGTAAAAAAAAACAAAACAAAAACAAAGATAGTGTCTATGAATTCCACTTGGGGGCAACAAACACAAGGCGGTGACCTTAGCTAGCAGATAGAGCGGTATTGTTACATATCGTACTGTATTTTATCATCTTGGATACAATGCTGTCATCAAATATCGAAACGTATCGTATTCTTGCGGATTTTATCGTTGAATATTGTAACATTTCGTCTCACTGCAGATTCAGCGGGTTTCTCAAATATCGGATTGTATCATCACAGATACAGTGGTATTATAAATTTTTTTTATTACATTGTATTATTACAGATACAGTGCTATCGACTAATATCATACAGTATGGCACATTTTGGATGTGTTAAAAAAATACTTATAAAAGCAATTTTTATAGTTTAAAACCCAAATCTGCTTCCAAAACACATTAATTTCATTTCAAACTCAGCTTAATACATTACCCGTAAAAAAATGTAAACCCCGTATACTGTACTGTACTGCTGTGTCTCCCGTAGTGCTAGAATGTAAAACACAGATGTTACCCCTCTATATGTACTGTAATTCATGCGAGCGCATTTTCTTTGGTATCAGTACTGTAGTGTAAATACGGTAATAATTCACCATCACAAGTCGTGTTTTCCTCTATGGTTGCTTTGTGTTCTCTCTACAGTACTTAATATGTATAAAGGGTTATATTTTATATGGAAATTTTGCTGAATTTACATTAATATTTATGTTACAAAATTAGTAAATTATAGTCAGTCCCCGACTTACAAACGAGTTCTGTTCCAGGAGCACGTTCACAAGTCGGATTTGTTCTTAAATCCGGCAAAGTGAGTCTTATACGCCTTTGACACGAATATACAACGTAAATCATACCGATTCAGTCGACTAAATCTGTCCCCTTTCCCCACACTGCTATCATGTGGCCAAAAACTAACTACGACTGAGGAAATTAATCTCACAGTGAAATATAAATTGCGAGGGGAATCCTGGATGCCTTTTTGTACTGGAGCTGTTTTCCTCTGTATTGGACTGTGAACTCTGAGGATTTTCCTGAAATATTATTCATTATCAGGACAGCTTTAAAGGAAATACATTTTCTATCATTGTGCTCCCAGACTGATTTTGAAACCGACTCATTTCTCCTGCACACACAGACACACATACAATATACCGGATTTTAGACATTTTATACATTCACTTACACACTGAAAATATTGTATATAATTGTAAATACTGGTATCTGCTGAACTGCAATGCAGGTGAGCTATTTCCGTGATTCGTTCGCATCTACGAATGTTTGTAGAAACCGGTCCATTCGTATCTGCGGAAATTCATAACTCAAATGTTCGTAAGTCGGGGACTACCTGTACCTTAGTGATAAAACGCATGAAAATATATAATAAAATATATAAATTGTGGAGGATATTTGCGATGTCCTTGAACAATTATTAGTTAGGTTTTGAGGAAAAATCAACAAACGACTGAGGCCGTGAACTCTGAACCTCGACTTTGCGGGGGTCGACTGTATAGTCAATTATCGAAACATATTGTACCATGAAGTGGCTTTGTCTTTCCTTTGTGTTCAGTCCCAGATTCTGTAGTATGGTCAATTAATCTCAACTGTCACAGATTCAGTACTGTATCATGAAGAGGCCTGATGTTTACACCCCTCATTATTGTGCCCTGTGTACAGAACAGATTCTTTTATACTGAACTAACTGTAATATTGTTGTGACTTAAACTGAGCTCCAAAGTGCCACGCTGAAAAATGCTAGAAAACAAAGAATGCGTCATAACTGCAAATGGTCATAAAACTGTCACAGATGGCAGTCAGAGAGGTTCATCTGTTACATCTCATAAAAAAAAACACACACTTCAAATCCAAGTCCAGGATCTGTCGTGTGTGTGTGTGTGTGTGTGTGTGTGTTTCACGATTAACCTAGGGTCCTGACGCATATATCCGTTACGATTTACACGCGTATCGTGGTCACACGTGTCACATCTGGCCGCGCCGGTATCGCTGTTAAACTGGACGCTAATCTGCTGCAGGAGCTTTTTGTATTTCTGTTTAAACAAAGACCTCTCCTGGAGACGGTCCAGGGTGCACATTAAAATGATTAAAACTGCTTTGAGTTTGTTCGACTGGAGTGCTTGAGTGGGAGGGCCATAATGCAAACCTTTCACATTACTGAAGTACTCTCTTGCTCTACCTATTTTTAATTCTCTTTCTCTGAGCAACTTATTGTGCTTCTCTCTCTTTCTCAATCTTCATACGTCAGATTATGATGGAAAAACACCACTCAGAGAGGACTATCTTACCTGTGTTTGACTCGACGGAGAAGTACGGGTGTCCCTGACTGATGCTGTAGACCAGTTTGGCGCTCATGCCGAACATCTCGTCGTCTGCGTCGTGGGCCGTCACCTGAATGACCGAAGTTCCTTAGGAGACAAACCAACAGTGATTTAGAAGGATGTTATTCTTTCAGTAAGAGTTGGACTACAGGACTGTTTGACAACAACTTGGGTCAAGCTGCAGGAGGTTTTCTCATAAGCAACTGGATTCATCCATCCATCTAGGAACATCTGTAGTCCATCTAGAGACTGTGAAGGCCAATGGTGACCACTGTATTAATTCCCATTTTGTACGACTGTGGTAGGATCGCCAACCAACACATATACACGCTACGGGCAATTTATGAACGCCCCAGGTGTGAATTGAACCCAGGACCTGGATGTTGCGAGGCGACAGTGCTAACCACTACACCGCCATGCCGCCAGATAAGCAACTACCGTGATTGAATATCCACCATTCGATGGTTCTTATGATATTTACTAAGAAATCCAGAAATCAGTGTCAAAGTTTGTGGGCCGTGTTAAATAAATATGTTTATTGGTTATATGTCTGAATTACATTTATTCTGTATACATTACTTTAGTGATATAAACTCTGAACAAATGAGATACATCTATTTTAAATGTCACTATTTTAGGGCTGCAACAACTAATCGATAAAATCGATAATCATCGATAATGAAATTCGTTGTCAATGAATGCCGTTATCGATTAGTTGGGCTGCTCACGTTACTGAGGAGCGCGAACA
>JAQMYK010000018.1:2207063-2226838 GCA_030014345.1 Clarias buthupogon | reverse complement strand
CGCGTCTGTTTCTGTAAATTTAAATCATGTTTTTATTAAGTACTCGGTATCGGTGAGTACTGAAATGCAAGTACTCGTACTCGTTTTCCAAAAAAGTGGTATCGGTGCATCCCTAATATATATATATGTTCTTCTTTTTTTTAAACAAACATTTATGCATTTGGCAGACATCCTTATTCAGAGCGATCTTATTTTACATGTGAGAAGTTAAAGGTTAAGGGCCTTTCTCAAGGGCCCAACAGGGACAAATTGGTGGTCGTGGGATTTGAACTTGGGACCTTCCGAACCGTAGTCCAATGCGGTTCTAATTCCGAACCATGCTTTAACCAGTATGCTTAAAAACCAAAACAACAACAACAGAAAAATGCGTACCGATGTGTGACCTCTCTGGGACGGTGGCCGTGTAAACCTCCTTCTCAAACTTGGGCTCGTTGTCGTTGATGTCGTGGAGTTTGACGATGAACTCGGTCTCGGGCTCTAAGGGGTGGCCGTTCTTCTTGTTGACGGCCTGAGCCCGGAGCGTGTACGACGGCTTCTCTTCTCGGTCCAGGCTCCTCGTGGCATGCAGATCGCCCGAGTCCGCGTCTATCACGAAGATGGTCCCGGCTCCTTCGCCCGTCAGGACGTACATCACCGTGCCGTCTCCTCGATCCATATCGGAGTGAAGCTGTGGACGGGATATCGTTCGTCAGTGACCTCGAGATCTGTCTAAACGTCACCCTACGCTCAGTATTCTTTCTTTTTTTTATGGATACAGAACAATAAACTCAAAAGGATCTCTGTCTTTTTTTTCTCTCTTTCTCTCGCTCTCTCTCTATCTTTTCCTGCAGGTACTGTCGAGCCAATATGTGCAGATGAGCGCTTGTGAAATTGAGTTCTGATTGCTTATCACATGAAAGTAAGAAACATCAAATGTGCAATCAAGGTGAATACATATTCATTAGAAAGAGAGCCAGTCACACCTGCTGTCTCTATGAGGCACAGCCCTTTTTTTTTCTCTCCCTCTCTTTGCGTTTCATGAGCGAAAAATTCAAACGTCCCCCATCCTGCCATCCTTCAACTCCTGTGTCTTACGATTCCAGTCACAGATTCGCTTTGAGTGAAGCACTGAGTGGGAATTTTATTTTTTTTTGTTACTTTTTTAACACTAAAGCACTGGATTGGTGGATCTGGATTGCTTTTTTTTCTTTTCTTTCTTTTTTTCCTACTACTTCTCATGAAGGAAAAGAGGATTACTTTCACAGCTTTGAGTGGGCTGAAGTGAATCATTGTTTTGGAGATATAATTAAATTAAAACCACACCTGTTCTTTGCATGTGGAAATCAGAACATTTTGTTGAGATCGTATTTAAAAAAAAAAAAAAACAGAAACGTATTCGAACACAATGACTTCTCAATGCCTTACAGCCCTCCTGAGACTTTTTTGGAAATTCATCCTCCGCTTTCCTCATTCTTCACGCCGCAGACAGAAACATTTTCAGAGGCGGAAAAAGATTTTCTTTTTTCTGTCAATGTCAGAAAGCGACATTCATGAGTCTATAAATCCGTAACCCTACCCCGGAAATCCTCTCGGGACCCCTTTTACATTCCGCTCATGCCAGAGATGGAGGTGGTGTAAATTCTTCGCCCTGAGCAACCCGACACGAACGGCCCACAGCGTGGTGACCCCTTATCCAGGCGTCGAAGTGATGAGGCTTTTCTTTCTTTCTTATCGTATATTCTAATCTTTGATCCTCTGTCGAGACCCATCTTGCCTGTGATGGTGGGCAGCGCTAAAGGCCAGAGCTTTCGCCCTTCTCCTCGTCTTCGACCTGGCAGGGGCCCGAGCTGGAGAAACACCATCATCGCCTAGCCCACGCTTTTTATCTTCTCTGGTGCTGGTTATTAAAAGACGGCTGCTGAGATAGAGATGGAGGATTAAGAGAGTGAGAGAGAGAGAGAGAGAGAGAGAGTGAGATGATGATGAAACTTTTCTCTTGGCTGTCTGAGGCCTGGACTGCCTACCTTGTGTACTGGGGTGGAATATAAAGGCGTAGGTTAGCAGGTGAGAGATGTCTACGTGAGAAACTAGCCGACCTAGCTATCGGGGTTTTGGAGACGGAGCACAGAAAAACTTCTTCTTGCTTTACGGAGGAGCCTCGAGCGAGCGGGGTTAAGTTTGTAGGTTTCATCTGAGCTTCATGCCTACATTGAGTGCTGTAGCTTTAGTGATCAGCACGTACAGTTAACAGGGATGATATTCATAGATATTTAAAGGGCTTTGTGAATCCAAAGCGGCGTGACTATAAAATTAACAATGACAATAAAAATCCGAGCGGTTTACACGACGGGTGTAATTACTTCTTGTGGCTTTTACAGGCTTGTTAACCTTCAAGTGAATTGTTGTGAAATGTTTTTTTTCCCCCTCCCCTACCTTGCCGATGTACTGATACTCGGTACCGGTGTACTCCTCCTGCAGGAAGAACTGCTTCCACATCCATCCTCTCTTGGAGCGCTTCAGAGCCTCCGTGTTCCTCTCTCGCCAGGACGCGTCCTTTCCTCCTAAAAGCGCCATGGCGTCTGCCCAGTGCGCCGCCCAGACCCATAACAGGAATGCCATCAAAGTCCTCATTTTGTCTTCCTTTCTTCGTTGGTCCTATCTGCCCAGGTTACAGCTCTGTAGGATGCAGGTTGCTGCCACCCTCATAGTCCTGAATGCCTGGCTCGAAGGTCCGGGGTCACCTACACAGCAAAAAAAAAAAAAAAAAAACAGCAAACGAGGAGCGATTAATTGGCTTCGTTAAGAGCTGACCCAAGCACCCTGTATCGGCGTTACAACCGTCCCTTAATGAGAAGCCGACGCTTGGGAAATGTTGGACCGCCGGATCTGGCGCTGATATCTATATAATTGGTGTCCCGCGGATCGCGGGGCGTGAAGCGGAACGCGGAGGCTGAGTTCTGCGGGAACCCGTTTAGCGCGGGAGCGATGAAAACTCACATGAGCTCGCTTCCTCGGCCGACAAATTAGCCTCTGACTCTGAGCGTAGTTCGAAACAAGCTAACTCAAAAAAAGAAAAAAAAACACGGCTCTCGCGAATCTGTTATCAATTAATCGATAGGCGTCCTCTCTAAATGCCTCGATTTAAAGAATAAAACACTTGTGTAGTAATTGAGCTAAGGAAGAAAAAAATAAATACATCCTAATTTGGAAAGAATGAGAGAGAGAGAGAGAAAGAGAGAATCGCTCAGTGGTAACGTGGGCAGTTTGCTCGGCAAGGAACGAGCAGAATTAACACGGTCTTGCTGCGCTGACCTCACGGAGGTCAGAGACAAAAGAGTTCTGCTAACACACATAATAATCTGTGGTTCTACATCAATCTTAAAGGTTCCTGGAGTCTGGCTTTACCCCCCCCCCCCCTTCTCTTCTCTTCTCTTTTCACGCTTTATAGAGTAGATTCGCAAATGTGATTGGGGGGGACAGGAGGCGAGACAGCCGCTCTTGCCGTGAAGTGCATTTACGCGTCTCCGAAGGTTTTGATTTACAATAGCGGTGGTGACATTTGCATGCGTTTGTCCGTCAGTACGAGACGGCGGAAGGTCGACGGCGATTAAAGGGCCGGCGATTCAGTTGAAAGAGCTCGGTTTGCCGGATTTGTCCGTGTAGTACGCTGAAACGTGAACGCGCTCGTGCTGCTTTTTTAGCTTTTTTATTTTTTTCCGTTCTGCTTTTCATTCCGTTATGACTGCCTTTAATTGAACGAGCTAACAATAGACGCTGGGTCGTATTGATTTGCTGTCAGACTCGATGTGTGTGTGTGGTTCGCTCTGTGTGTGTGTGTGTGTGTGTGTGTGTGGGCATAACAAAGAAAGACAAAGGAGACACGGGCTTACGAGTGTAGTTTGTGTAAGTTATGGAGGTCCGAACTCTAGAGTCAGAGCGCGTCTTAGTCAAATCTTATGGAGCGGTTCGGCGCGCCCCCCGTGACCTCTTAAACCCCCCCTGATGCTCGACTGGATCTGGGGCGCTTTTGTGCCAGATGCAAAATGTCCCCTTAGTTGGTTTATGATTCCAACCTGCTGTGAGGGAGAGAGGGACAGAGACGTGGGTAGAGGAGCGTAGAAGCTCCCCTGCTGTCCGGTGCATGTGCCATAAAACTCAGACGTGACACCTGGACTTCACGCTGTCTGTCATCTCCATGCAAACACGCCACCATACATTTGATATACGAGTTTGCCGTTAGCGGTGGATTAGCACTTACGCAGGTTCAGGCTTTTCGGCTACACTACTAATGAATCGTGCTTGCGTGTTATGTTTATGCACAGAATCTTCGCGGCCTAATTAGCAAACGCGGCGTATCGCGCCGGACTTACACTTCTGTTTTCAGGCTACTTAGCATCACGTCTGACCTTGAGCCATCAGGGGGATTTTTTTTTCCCGATTTTTTTTTTCTCGTGTTTTTATTCCTCTTCAAAGACACAGTCCCCTTCGAGTCTCCTGGGAGAGACAGGGACTGGTGAGGTGGTGGTAACGACTGACAGGCGGAGTGGACGGGGGACGGGGGGTAGTGTGTGTGTGAGAATCAACGACACCTGTGGAGGATGCGGTGAGCTGGCAGGACGTGGTGTGTGTGTGCGTGTGTGTGTGAGGCAGGGGCTCTAAGCGTAGCCGGCGTTGCTGCTAGCTCTGGCACACAGCGGACAGTCGCAGCCCTCCTGATAAGTCCCGCAGGGGCAATTAGGAGCAAGAGAAGAAGAGTGTCAGCCACGGGCGGTGACAGATAACAAGTCCTACTGCAGCACAGCTCGCCACACACACACACACACACACACACACACAAATTGTCTTCCACCTCTCCTATATCATGAACAAGGTAGCTTAGAAACATCCTGCTTCCTCCAGACAGTACAGATCTGTCTTGCGTGTCTCTCACATAAACGTTTGATTAGTAACGTATGATTCGTATATTGGCGCTCGATGAGGAGATCGGTGTAAGAAAAAGAAAAAGGAAAAAAAAAATAAAGTGTGGAGGTGAAGGGAATGGAAGGAGACACATGCCGTGTCGGATTGTGAGCCAGCTCGCTGTCGGAGGCGAGGCGGAGATCAGGTGAAGGGAAATTGAGTGTGGGTGGCGCGCTTGAAACACATCAGAGCTGATCCTGTTTCTATTCGCTGGACTTAGCAAACCCAAGCTGCCAGTCCATGTCGTTCCCCCCGTGGGGCTGAGCGGGTAATCGATACTCATCGACCCGTCCGTCGTCGTCTCTTTGGGTGGGGGGATAGTTGTCTGGGTGAGGGGAGAGGGCGGGGCAAGGGGTGAGCTTGAAGGGGCTGTCTAGACTGCTTGGGGTTTTAGCATGCTACGCTATCACTGCTCCTGGAGAATGATGATTGATTTGCTCATCTTGGTTGTAATGTTTTCCCCTGGGTATTTATTCTTATCTCCCACCGTATCCCGATTACGGCCCTGACGATAGATCGCGAGCTGGTGGATGGAAGACGGACGTTGGATGACTTTTTTCCGGGCGTCGCTGTAGGAATTTCATGACTGCAGAAAAGAGTTCTTGCTACACTACAATCTTGAGTTGTCTAAAAGATATAAATAAGAAAACACAAGCTAGTACATGGTCTTGCTTAAAGATGGCGGAATGATCGAGCAAGACTCGTGATATTTGTTGCGAGCATCTTTTAAACATATCAAACCCTCATTCTTCATGACCGTTTCACATGCTTGCAACATCTCATTGCAACATCCTTTTGCTCCTCGAACGCGCTTGTCGGAGCCAGCTGGACGTCTTACAGCCTTAAATTCTTTTCTTCTGAATGATTCTTTTCTTGTTGCAACACAGGAAGAGTGTTAAGGAGCTTGAAGCATGTGATGGTGCTTACTGTGAGGAGGGGGGGGGCGAAAACTTCTTCTGAGGTGTAATCCTGCTTCCTAGACCCTCGCCCCCCCCACTGTCAATCCTCCTAAGCTCCTCTACACTACAACATGTGCACTTTATTCTCCACAGGAACAGATAATGGGTTTAAATGTTCAAGTGTTTTTTTTTTAAATCCCGATGGGGTGACCGTGTGCACCAACACAATTAGTGTCAGGGAGCGTCGCCCGGACCAGATGGGACCCTTTAATTGCGTAACGCGAGAGGCCATGATGATGTGGTCTGTTAGGAAATGACTTTGTTGCTTCTCCTCAACATCGGTGGTGGTCCAAAAACACACTGTTTTTTTTTTTTTTTTAATGTTTACAAAGCAGCATGTTTGTGAAGGAACCTCATTGAGCGACCTGCTGCATCTTTCCATTGTCTAGCTGTTCAAACACCAACCTGTTAACCTGCGTGTGTGTGTGTATTTGTGTGTTGTTTATATGGCTGTGTTGCTTTTACTGTTTGTTTGCGGTTCCCTGGGTGAGGGGAGGAGAAGCCAGCGTGAGAATCGAAGCTGTGTGAAGAACTCGGCGGGAGCTCTCGGGTCAGCGGCTTCCTCACAGCATTGTGCCGGACTACTGGAATGCCTTCCTCTATTGCAATGCAAATGAGCCTCTCTGTGTGTGTGTGTGTGTGTGTGTTTGTGGGCTTGCTTGTCACCTCCACCTCGTCGACAAATACGCAAATCAGGAGAGCGCGCTGTTAATAGAGCTGCTGCTCGTAGACCGGGGAGAAGTAGTTTTTTTTTTCACGGAGTGTCGTCGATATTTATCGCACGTCTTTCCCACGAGGACTTTAACAGCCTGACAGCGTCGTTAACTCATCTCTATACGCTCGCAACTCTGGAGCTTTATGCGCCGCCCGGCGCTGCATGAATGGGCGACTCGGTTAACTATCGAAAGTCTCCAGGTTAGGGCGGGGTGATGAAATGTCGGTATGGTGATGGTGGAGGTACGAAAGACTAAATACTCTAAAGGTTCGAATCAGATGGGATTTGTGTATTTTTTCTTGAAAGTTCTTCTTGACTTCTAGACATTTTGACTAAATTTTTGGCCTGAAAAAATGGACAGGGAACAAAAACTAAAAAGTATTAAAGCATGTATAGTTGAGCTGCAGTATTTATTCTGGTTCTGATGTTGTCCTTGTGAGCTTTAGTGTGCATGATGAAGCAGATTGTTTTGCTCAGGAATGAGTCTCAAAATTGTATTTTGCACTTTGGTGGTTAGGTTAATCAGTGGATCATGTAGAGCATGTGCTTAACCTAACAAAACTGAGCGAAAAAAGATGAGCGAGTTTGGTGTGGAAGAACTTGACTGACTTGCACAGAGTCCTGACCGCAGCCCGATAGAAAACCTTTGGGACAAATTAGAGTGGAAATTGTGAGACAGTCCTTCTCGTCCAACACCAGTGTCTGATGTGCTTCTGGAAGAATGGTCGAAAATTCCCATAAACACACTCCAAAACCCTGTGGAAAGCCTTCACAGAAGAGCTGTTATATCTGCAAAGGGGGGGCAACATCATATTAAACTCTATGGATTAAGAATTGGATGTTACTCAAGTTCATATGCATGTGAAAGCAGGCGAGTGAATACTTTAATACAGTGTATTTTGTGATATCTTGTATTATTGTGTTGTGATGTTTTTGTCGTATCGCCCAGTTCTAAACTGCGTTGCATAATAACACCAATAAAAAAAAGCAATAAAAAGCTAAATGTTCTCACGAAACACAAATGCTTTACGATGCAGTAAGGAGACAATTCCGGATTGTCCGGATTTCCTGAGGAGACTGATCTTTAGGCACTGGGCGCTTCTTCGGCCCTCACATTGTGAACTTTAGTTTCTAACTGCGTTTACTTCACGTAAAACTCATTACAGTGGTCTTGTCTTATCCTAGTCTTTCATTACGGTTAGTACGGCTATCTCACGAATCTAAAGTTAGCATAAAGATGAGCTATTAAAAAATAAATAAAAAGTATACATTTTAAATAAAGGTCTACATTTTGTCTACCAATATAAAAGCCACGCCCACAAGTGATGATAAAATTCAATCCAATTCAATTCTATTTGTATAGCGCTTTTAACAACTGTCATTGTCGCAAAGCAGCTTTACACAATCAAAAGCAGGTACTACAAGTACACAAGAGGTAGACAAGTGTTTTCCATTATTGTGATTAATATTTTAGTATATGATGACACTTTCTTTTTGTTCTTTGCCATTTTATTCATTTTAGAATTCACTCCCATGTCATTATTTCCTTATAAAACCTGCATCTGTGCTGATTGAGGAACCAAATCATCATGCCTGTTTTTTGGTGCGGTTCTAAACCTAGACCTTATTTTTTTTATTTTATTTTTTATTAATACTTCTTTACGATCTGTCATTACAATCACGATACGTTTCATTTTAAAAGGTTGCTTTACGTCGTCTCGATTGCAATCACAACACGGCCTGACATTTGGAATCTGCTCCTTCGCTGGATGGAAGGGGGAAAAAAAACGTATTAAAAAAAATTAATCGATAATGGCATTTATTGACATTAAGCACAGAAATAGAAGTGAAAAACCCTTAAGCTGTGCGGTGACAAATAAAATGAAAAGGCGAGAGCCCGTGGCGGCGTCTGGGACAGTGATGGAATGAGAATGTTGTGGAGGCTGTTCGAGGCCAGTGGAGAATAAAGGTTAAAGGATCCTGATTAGACAGATTTCATCCCGTCTTCTTTTCTCTTCCGCGCTCGGAGCTTGAACTCCGCGGCCCCGGAGCTGTCAGGTTATTAGCACGTGCTTGTCTCGCGAGTTCTCTTCACACACGGGGTCTGCACGAACGAAGGATTCAGGAGCTCCTCGCTTTGTGGACGCACTTTCATTTTGCCTTCTTTCAGCCGGTGCTCACTTGCTCTCTCACACACACACACACACACACACACACACATACACACACACACACACAGAGTAATGTGTCAGCATTGTGAAACACACTTGGCAAGATTTTCCAGTCAGTAATTTGTCGCACACGCTAATGATCCACTCTCGCTTTGGACCGACTTGAGAATAATCAATTGAAATTGTAAAAGACGACAGAGGGACGACCCGCGCTAATGGCGTCAGGCCATTATCGCTTCACGCTGAATGTGGGAAACGACATCGGAAATGGGAGAATGTGTGTGTGTGTCTGTGTGTGTGTGTGTGTGTGTGGAGAGGGGGTTTTGCACAAAGGCCATTTTGACACCTCGGGCTTCGCAGAGCGTCGTCGGGTTCTATTAGCGGCTTCTAAGGGCGGCATGTTGCTCTGCTGAGGATTACGAGAAGCTCGAGAGGTTTCATTACGTGTGGAGAAAAAAAATATCAAACATAAGCTGCGTGGTAAAAATAACACCTTTAGGCCTGAGATGGTCGGCGATGGTAACTAACCGCAGCGCGATGACCGATGTCAGTCGCGGCTTTGTGTTTACTGCGTTTCCATGGTTACGTCGTAGAAGCCAGTCAGACATCAGAGGTCTTACAGCCCATGAGTACAGTCTGTTGTTTTATTATGAGCTTTCTCTTTGGAAGATTTAAATAAAGAAAAAAAGACTGTTGACTTGCAGATTTACATTTGACAAAAGTAATTTGTGTTTTATTTCGTAATGATTGTTTTCTTTTCGCCCTGTGAACCATTAACGACAAAATAAATCTCTGCTGCTGTTCTCCATGTGCAGTTTATAAAGCTGTGGGTTTTAATCGATCATTTATAGGCCACTATGAAAATCCACTGAATCGACAACGCTGTTTTCAATTCTGAATTGATTCGCAGTTTTTAAAGGGTGATATTTCTGTAAACTTTCAAATGTACATCACAGCTTTTGCTGAAAATACAAACTGAAATCTTCTGTTAATACTCGAATTTTGCAGGAGTATCACATATTTATAGGAATGTGAATCACCAGGGACCTTGCGATACGCTATTATCACGATATCTAGGTAGTGATTCGATTTGTACTGCCATTTTATTAAATATTGTACGGAATCCTACCACACAAAATGCGCTGTACAGTGTAAATAATGTAGCCATTCCTGCAGGATTATGCAGGAATGGCAACCATTACACCATCTCGAAACCAAACAGTATAAATATAAACATTTAATTAAAAAATGTATCCCCACCTCCTCAAATGACGGAGTTGAATTTTTAGTTCACAGGTTACACAGCATTTTATTCTTTAATAAATACTATGAGTCATTTTTAATACTGCAAAATCTGTAAGAAAAGTTGCTGCTTTTGACAAATCAGAGAATAAACATTAGTGCTTTTGAATTGAATCAAAAATCACAATACACAAGCAGCGACAGTCTGCCTGTCAATCACAGCTATAGCTGAGAGTCTGGGCCCCGGGCGTGGCACAGGGCCCCCACATGAGGTTTTGTTGCATAGCTCATACACACTTACGCGTATGCACGTGAAACCTAGTACAGATTTAGAGCTCGTTCAGCCGAACAACTTTCACATTGCATGTCCTGGGCTCACCTCAACAGGAAGTCAGTTATTTTGTGTTGTTTGCAAAACCCACCCATTGGAATTTTATATACTCCCCCTAGGAAATGTATACAATCGCCAACAAATCGGGCCTAAAAGTTCTCAAGGCAGTGAGGATGCCCAATTGGAGAGGGATTTTTGATATCTCAAACGAGTCAGCCATGACGACGCCTTAAACTTACGCAAACAGGGCTTAATAACTTTCTGTGTGATATTATATTGAGTGACATCATAGTGTGATGTTTTTTTGGGGGGTCTAAACATAAAATTCCTCCTATTCTAAAATGATGTATTGGTATATCCACTTTCAATGTATGTGCCCACTGTGCCCGCTGTCTTTCTGGTGCATCCAGGTGGCACAGGGTGCTTGGGCCCGATCATTGTTGCTTGCAACTATATTTTAGTTTTGCAGGTTCTCCTATTGTTCTTAAGAAGTAATAAATAAGAACAATAAGCAGAATAAAACTCCACCCTCATGAGTAGCAGCTATAGCTGACTCGCTAACAACCAGCTCATGATATTTTGTCTTGCTGTAATGATGTAACATGTGTGCAATGTTTGGCCACGCCCACTTCTTTTATCTTTTATCAATCGACGATGGTCAAAAATAACTTATCATCCCTTAACTTATCATCTTATAACAGATTAAACCACCTGATATGACAATCCCGATCTGTCTCTCTCTCTCTCTCTCTCTCTCTCTCTCTCAGGTCCGAGAGGACGGATGATGTCCAGGTGAAACGAGCGCTCAGATTTAACCTGCAGCTGCCAGGGCAGATTGCATCAGCCACACACACACACACACACACACACATACTTACACGCACACTCTCACACACACTTACTCAAAGACCTTTTTACTACAAATTACACCATCCACTGAGGGGAAAGTCAATTCCAAAAGCCAACGTCTTCAATCTTAAAAAAAAAAAAAAAAAAATGACAGGCTCTAGCCACCTCCCAGGATGCACTGTGTGGCACAGGAAACGTCTCAATTTATACACGTACCATTACTGAGCAAGGAAGAACACACCTCACCATGATGACCATGTAGCAGCTGTTACTATGGTAACAGTGAGTTGATTCTTTTTCTGTAACGGCACTGCACAAAGAGTTTTATTCCTCGTATATCATTTCATTACAATTTCTTAGTTAATTAATAATAACAGGTAAAATGGGAAAAAAAACACAGATTTGTTTTATCCTCTTATAGTTTACGTTTGATGTTTGGGGAAACACTAATTAGGTTACAGTAGTTTCATCCTGAATGCCGGTTAGAATGAGGAATCTATAACTGGATGCTGTTTGAACGCTCCTTCCCGGGTTTATTCTTGCTTTCGGATGGCTGAACTTGTCATTTGTTTGATGCAGAAAGAACTTTGCGTAATGAATACGTTCTCTTCCTATAGAACTCTCGGTACAGTGCGGCTCACATCAGACAGCGAAGCAGAAGTGGCACTGATGATGAAAAAACAAGCAAAACAAAAAAAACCTTAAAGCGGAATTCCAAACGCACAATGAATATTTCTGTCGTTCGACATCTGTGCGGTAGAATAAATAAAAAACTGCCTGCTCCTTCACCCCTCCCTCCTTCTGAAACACACGCACATGGAATACTGATGATGGAGAGAAATCTCGCCGTGACAGAAAGTCGTCTGTGTTTTCCATCTGCGTTTAATCTGATTTATTCGGACACCGACCTCAAACTCTACGGAATGAGCGGCGTGACCTCGACCTTGGGGGTCAATCGAGTGCCGGTTGTTCCGGCACACACACACACACACACACACACACACACAGACATGTCTGAGCGCGAAACAACGGCACGATTCTTCCTTCTGAATCTCCGTGCTGGGAAATTAAACCAGGATTAGAGCGCTATTAATACGCAGATGGTACTTCATACAGTAAATGCCAAAAAAAAATTCCAGTGGAACTTTTTTTCTTTTATTAATAAAAGTCAGCGTGGTCAAAAAGCATGGCTTTTAGATTCTTAAATCTGACTGAAGAGGAGCTGTAGGAGCTTGTCTTTATGAGTAATCAAAAAAAAAAAAGAAAAAGAAACAACAATGAATATCTCGAAATGGTGAAGAAGATGTTTATAGAAGGAGTCTCCAGTGTGAACGCTTTATACCAGCCAGGTGTAACTTTTCTCAGTGACATCTTCATGGATAAAGGAGTTTATGTTTTCTCGGTTATTAATGTCAAGAGAGAGGAAAACATCAAGGCCAAGTGTTTATAGTGTAAGTTTCAAAAATGTTTTACATCACAAAATATTACTCTGGTTAAATTGTATAATGTATATATGTACAGATATGTTTTTTTCTTGCTTTGAAGGACTCTGATTGTGCTATGTAAAGCTGGATAAACTATGTACATTTTTTTCAAGGACTGAGAGAGCGTGAGAGAGAGAGAGCACAGAACAAAGCAAAGAAAAAAATATACAAAAGCACAGATAACAGAGAGTAAAATGGATTAAAAAGAAAGAAAACACAATAAGGAAGTAAATGGCGAAACAAACAAGAAAAATGGAAAAAAGGGGAGAAAGGCATGGATGTGATCGCTAGCGTGTCTTCCTTTAATCGCTAGTGTGTCATCCAAGTTAAAAAATTTAACTTTTTCTTAAATAAAAAGTGTCGTGTGTGTATAAGAGGAATAAAACATGAGCTGTTATGAGAAAATAACAAATGAAAGCCTTTTATTACAACATTTCTAAGTGGTTTTAATATCAAACTTAATCTCAGGAGTGCAAACACAGTCCAAAGAAGTGCTGCTTTCCCCCAAAAAAAAATTAAAGAAAGAGAGAGAGAGAGGATGAAGCAAAGAAAAATATACTAAAGGACAGATAACAAAGAGCAAATTTGATTTAAAAAAAAAGCAGAAGAAAGAAGACAACTGAAAAACAATGTAGAAAAATGAAGCATGGATGTGATCGTTAGTGTGTTGTTCTTAAATAAATAAATAAATAAAAAGTGTGGTGTGTATGTATAAGAGGAATAAACCACACCATAAGGGTGCTTTTTCTGAAATTTCTCAAACACCAAATCAGAATCAAACTTTATCTCAGAAGTGCAAACACTGTCCGAAAAAAAAAAAAAAAAAAAAAACCCTTGGTCCTGATTGGAATGGGGGAGGAGCGTGACGAGATCTCCTGAACGAGTGTCCCTGATGATAACAGGGGAGGCGCGAGAGATACAGATGAGAGCTCGATTGTTTACAGTGTCCCTTTATCAGTCCATTCATCATCCATTTCCACTCCAATCACCTGGCCTCTGTTCCATGCTGGAGGCCAACTGGAGAGACTATGCTACTTAGTGCTAGCATATTCTGCCGTCTTAAAAATGTTCGTGTTCTTCCCCTGATAATGTGGTGGCCATGTGAAAAAAAAATTCACAAAATAAGAGAAAAAATAAAGTGCAGTGAATGACGCAACGGCTTCATAAATCACTCTGGGGTGAAATTAATTACAGGTGTCGGCTAATCTGCGTTATCACGGGCTCCATCTCGGGGCATTGTCGTGTCAGGTGATGGCGGCCGCTGATCTAATTAGCACACAAAAGTGTGAGGACATTTGCATACAGGCGTGCTTTCAAGCGAGGAGTATGACTGAAGAATTTTAGGCTTCTTTTCTTCTTCTTTTTTAATCTCAGTAAAACACGCAATGCTAGTTAATGGCGTTCTGCCTCGCGGAGGTTTTCTTTTTGTAGGGAAAATAGAATCTGAGTGTCAAATTTAATTAAAGAAAAAAAAAGTTCTACAATATCATATAGTGCAACATTTGGGAGTCAGTTGTCTACTCAGGGAAGAAATTTAGGGCATTATTGAAAAAGTCTGCCCCACTGAGAGAGACGGCTTGTTTGCTGACCTTCCTGTTTGAGCTCCGCCAGTTGTTTTTCTGTTAGAATGCAGTCCTGTAATTTCACAATACTGTGATAAAAAAAACTTTGCTAACAGCTTTGTATCAGATATTTTTTTAATTGATAAATAATTATATAACAGGCTGAAAGCAGCTCGAGTGATGATTTGTGTGTATATAATTTTTATGAAATAAAAATCCTATTATTTTGACCATAAAATACAAAAAAAAAACACATTTATGTATCTATTTAGTTATAATTAAACAATTTGATATTTTCAATTACACTATTAACAATAATTTTAATTCAATAAAATTAGCATTAATTTTCTTATTTTTTGTTTGCATGATAAACAGCAACTCTTTCTAATATAATGCATATAGTATACCATTAAAATGGTCACAGATATGATAATATTATGATATTTTTGCCAAACATTTTAACCAAAAAAAAAAAACCTTCAAGCACTGCATCAGGCAAAGAAAAAAACTGGAAAATCAAATAAGATTTTGCAATGACTGGAACTGGGTTAAGAATTGTCCAACTCATTATTAAACCCTAGGAGGACAGTGCTGAACTCTCACAGAAGAAATGTCTTCAAAAACATCCTGAATGAGCGTGATGGGAGATCACTGGAACGCTTTGTGAAACTGCCTTATAGAAAAATGTCCCATAGAAACCAGAGCTATGCTTAATACTGAAAAGAATAGTATTTCCATTCACACACACACACACACACTGTGATAAGAACTCATAGGATTGGACTAAACAGCTGTGTGTCCATAAGAAAACCACTTGTTTATGAGATCATTTGGTAGGGAGCATAAAGATTGGACTTTGGAGTGATGGAGAAAGGTCATGTGACCTGATGAGTCCAGACTGAGCCTATTCCAGAGTGATGGGCGTGTCAGGGTAAGAAGGGAAGCGCATGAAGCGATGCACCCATCATGCATAGTGTCCACTGTACAAGCCTCTGGAGACAGTGTTATGATCTAGGGTAAAATGAAGTCAGCTGACCACCTGAATGTACTGAATCACCAGATTATCACATCTATGGAGGTTTTCATCTTCCTTGATGGCACTAAACACCAGATTCCACAGTACCACAGTAGTCGAAGCTAAAGGTCTGACTTTTCGTTTTATCCTCAGGCAGTGTCCCTATAACTCTTTACTACTAAAGCTGATGTATGAAATTATATTGTGTATATTTTACAACCATTTTTTACTCAAATTATTTTCTGTTCGATATCCAGAGACGATCTGCATTCACAAATTTGTACATTTATTCTCATCACTGAGCAAGATTATATTACAAATAAAACAACATTAATGTTTAAATGTGACTGTTAGATTTGTGTTAGATTATACACTTATTAGGGACATCAAAATATTTAATTAGAGTGAATTGTTTTTTTCCTGATTAAGAAACATAAATACATTTTCTGTAAACCCCTGATTTGCAGTAATAAGTGTAAATTTAATTAGTGTAAAAATATCAGCAATTAACCTGAAGTGTATTGTCTAAAAATAAATAAATAAATAAATAAATAAAACAACAATGAGTGGGCCTAAGCACCAGCGTCATTGCCACCCAGGCAAACCATATACCATAAACCTGTGTGCCTTCTGAGCATGTTAATTATATCATTAAAATTATTCAGCTCAATGAGATCTTGAAGTGTACTGAATTTGACATGTATACATGCAGGTGTGTATGAGCTATGCAGCAAAAACTCCAGTGGAGGCCCTGAGTGCTGGTGACGTCATAGTGCTGCTGATGTCATAGTGCTGCTGATGTCATAGTGCTTGGGTCCATTTTTTTTTAGGACCCATGCACTATGACATCAGCAGCACTATGACAACTGAGCATATCTACTGCTCTTGGTAAAAAAAAAAAAAAAAAAAAAAGGTTTAGAGTGAAAAAAAGGGTGTGAAACTAAAGCTGGTGTTATTATGAAATAATAGGTTATTCATTTACAGTCTTTATTTACTAAAGAGTATTATTTTAGTTAGTTAGGTTATCAATATGCAATATACTTATATACAATACAAGAACATTAAATTAAAATGCCTTTTTAAAAAGGAAGAATTGTTCTCTACTGTTTCTTTTTCGTCACACACGTATCCACACGTTTCTAACATATTTATCCATGCCTAAACTGCGGCGCCCTCCAGAGCAGGTCGTTACTGTATGGGTTCACTTATCTATGAAGCTGCGATAAAGCTTGTGCTATAATTACGCACACACACTCCCTTTCATTTCATTTCCTCCTGTTTGAACACACACTGGGCCAGAAATAAACCTCAGCTCAATCTCTGTTCTTGAAAAAGTATGAGGGTCGTCAAGCCACGTCCTGAAATACACCAATGCGGGTGCTTGGACGCCCCTCATCCTCCCACACACACACACACACACACACACACACACACACACAGACACAACTACACCACTAGGGATGCACTGATCCCACTTTTCCATTTTCAGTACAATCCTGATGTTCCAATCCAATCCCTCTACAGCTGACGTGCGAGGCGATGTTTTTGCAAGAGTTCAGTATTTCTTTTTTTTTTATATAAAACACCGCAGGAGTCTCCGTGACAACATGACTCCACATTTTTAGCTCTGGTGCCAACATGTTATCTCAGATCTGTGCATCTCTACAACATCTGGTCTGTCAGATTAAACCAGCTTAGCTAGCGTAAATGTTTCTAGCGTGAATTCAGGGTTCACCCACCCGCAAATCGGTCAGACATTGGTATGAAGACGTGGTGAATGGAACGCTCTCTGTTGTAGGGAGATATTCCATGATGCAGAAAATCATGTCTCAAACTGCTTTATTCCTCTTACACTACAGCTAATCTGTCGGAATTTACAATTATCACCTCTTGGGATTCTTTTAACATTTACAGATAAATATAAAAAAGTAATTCTGAAGAGATCAGAAATGTACGCTGATTTTTTACAAAGCGCTGACACTGGAGACTCCTTCCTTCAACATTAAAAAAAGAATTCATCCTTAGAGAAAACGTCTCTAAGGTGAATTAGAGCAAAGTAAAATTAGCTATCCTTAGCTACACCGGCAAATATCAAGTTAATCTGTTATCCTACTAAGCCAAAACTTACTCTCACAATGAAATTATACGGCTAAAAAGTTCCACATGACGAATCGTTCACGATTAAACGACTCGATTCGATTATAAATATCATTCCTGACACGGTAAAATGTAACACCATAGACCGCTTTTGTTCTTTGTGATAAACTCTAGGAGTAATGTAGCGTTTATTGCTCATCATAACAATTCTGTGCGCTGACATTTGTAAGTAATTAATCACAGAAGTTTTTGGCGAAGACATTTTGTGGACAAACTGTGATGCGTAAAAGCATCGATTATTTTCAGCATCACTGATACATTTTTTTTTTAAAAACCCTATGGATAGAAAATGTTATAGATTCTCAATGGGTTTTTTTCGTACCAGCTCCTGTAGATGTTTAGAAGTTAGTTAGTTTGACAACTCGGTCTCATGTCTCTCTCTCTCTCTCTCTCTCTCTCTCACACACACACATGACAGATTCTCCGTATTATGTATACTCGTATGCATATTCAAAAGCAGCAGAAAAAGGCAATAAGGTGTGACATTGTAAAGAAATAAATCAGCAACATTAACCCTGTATGAGTGACTCAACTCAAGCTAGGTGTTAAGACTAGCTCTATACTATTACGGATAACAGCAGCACTCCAGACATTACTCTAAACGCTGACTCAACACCCACGACAGCAGGTTAAACACTGTACAGGCCTGTCTGTTCATTCTGTAGTGAACTCTATAGGTGTTAATTCTAAACATAAACTCTATAATGATTAACACTACGAATGAGCTGATTCATCACTGTGAAAAAGTGATAATAATTAATTACATTCGTTCACAATGAGTGAATTCAACACCTGGCAGCTGATATGCTAATGTTAACTGTGAGTGTTGATTCAGAGGTGTTAAGGTTAATTTATCTCTAGTTCAGTTCTCATTTTAAGGTTATTTAGATTATAGATCACTTCTTACAGCATTAACACTTCCACCATTACACTATAGACTTGAATTACACACCTATAGAGAGTGTTTAAAGACTGTAAGAGCGATCTAAAAGTTTAATACATTATGTGAATTGTTTTTAGCCTTGTACTGTATGAGTGAAATAAATAGTATAGAGAATTACTGTCATTATTAACTCAATGCACAACAAAGTCATAATTAATTAAAAAGTATTAACTTATAGACTAGTGTAGGTGTTAATTCTGTAAAGTTAGTCTGGTCACGTCAGGTAGGCTTTTTAATGTTATTTCCTCCACATACAGTGGACCAAAGTGCTACATACATACATCAATTAACAACACTAGCTAAGACAAAAACCTGACTAGCTGACTAGCTATGAGAACAAATTTACACAATAAATTATCAACACTATCTAAGAACAATACAAAAAGACAGCAAAAAGACAACATGATGTGTTTAGTCTGTATGTGTAAATTTTATTCTGTTTTGTCATTATTATTATTAAGTCTATATGTTGAATGCTACAGTAACTTAGTTCTATAGAATATGATGATGTGTAATTTATGAGATTTAATAGCCTTTAAGTCTGTATGACTGAATTCAACACTAGGGACTATTAAAAGGTTTAAATGTTAATTCAGTGGTGTTAGCGTCATTCTAGTTCTAGTCAATTTAGGGCCTGGAGCCTATCCCAGAAAACTAAAGGTATAATGCAGAGTACACCCTGGCCAGGGCGCCAATCCTTCGCAGGGCACACACACATGCATACACACGCTCATTCACACATTACGGTCAATTTACGAACGTGAATTAGCCTAATCTGCATGTCTTTGGACTGTGGGAGGAAACCGGCATACCAGGAGGAAACCCACCAAGCCAGGGGAGAACATGCACACAGGCCCCAAGGTGGGATTCGAATATATAATATTTAGTATAATACTATAGTATGATAAATATTACGTACATGCAGTATAGACACAAACACCATAGACTTAATATTTAGATCCCTGTTATGGCGCCCCAGTCATACAGGCTTAAACACTATTAAATACTATAAGTTAAATATCATCATATTCTACATAATTAAGTTAGCATTCCATTCACCATATAGACTTAATAATAGTAATTAACTAAATAGAATAAACACATACTCGACAAAACACATCACTTACAGTACAGCACGTACTAACACCTACAACCATGTGTATAGTTAATACTCATGTTATTAATATATATATATATATATATATAGAGAGAGAGAGAGAGAGAGAGAGAGAGAGAGAAATAAGTCAAAGAAATGTATTCACACTTCAAGAAAATAAAAATAGTATGATATATATTATAATAATATTATAATATTATCACATATATTAATAATACACTTAGTATTAAAATATTTATACAAGATTTAGTTTTTCCTGAAGTATGTATACATTTTTTGGCATTATATTTAG
>JAQMYK010000018.1:2191024-2207045 GCA_030014345.1 Clarias buthupogon | reverse complement strand
TATAAATTAGAGTTAATAATTGAACTAAATTGACACTAACACCACGTAATTAACATTTACATTACTGTCCATACAGGCTTAAATATTATTATATATTATAAGTTATTCTATATATTTAAGTTATGCACCATTTAATAATTACAAAACAGAATTAACACAACACTCGACTAAACAAATCACTAAGAGCTAACAGTACAGAATTAGCACATGGTTGACAATATTTTGTTTAATTAACACTTAATTGTGTGGAGAATGAATATGTACAATGTTGCTTTGAGGTATATTATTATTATTATCATTATTATTATTATTCGTAAAAGCTGAATATGGTGAGTGAATTTCGCCGTTATTAACCCTTACACCCCTGAATTAACACTCAGGCACTGTTGAATTCACACTCACAATGTTTATTACCGCTTATACACCCGTATTATAGACTCTTTATTTTAAAATATAATCCATGCTAACTGTTAGCATTTTCTCACACAAATTAAAAAAGAAAAAAACTGTCAACTCATGATGGACACCCGCGCGCGCACGCTCACGCACTCACTCACTCGCGCGCACTAGAAGTGATGAATAATTAAGCTGTTTTTAAATTTTCTTTCTTAATTATTATTTTTTACAATTATAATTAAAACGCACTCTCTTACCTATTTCTCGCAGTGATAAAGTGCCGACACAGAGAACCCCCGCGGTGTAAAAGTGAATAAAGCGCTCTCTCTCTCTCTCTCTCTCTCTCTCAGCAGCTCCGGAGTCCGTGTCCGTTACGCGCGCGCTCCGTTGACTGCGCGCGAGAGAAAAGTGTCGCGCGACTGCCGCTCGTGCGCCTCATCCGAAGCCGAGAAGGAAAAAAGGAGGCGGAGTCGAAAATGGAGCGTGGCCGCTGATTGGCCGGTCTCGTCCAAACGCGTCTCTATGTGTATATATGGGGGGGGGGGGGGGGGGGGTAGTTTCCAAAGTAAAACCAAAACCGAGCCTGATTAATTATTTTACTGCAA
This sequence comes from Clarias buthupogon, assembly GCA_030014345.1. NCBI lineage: Eukaryota > Metazoa > Chordata > Actinopteri > Siluriformes > Clariidae > Clarias > Clarias buthupogon. The sequence continues at coordinate 2,206,044 of JAQMYK010000018.1, read as the reverse complement.
GCTTTCACCCTTTTCATTTCAGTCAGCTATAGCCAGGGGACTGCTGAAACCTTTCAGGTGAAAGAAAGAGAGAAAAAATATTACACTACTACACACGACCGGTGTGCACTAGAGATGTGGTCGCTGGTTTCTAAATCATGACAAAAAATAACAAACCTGATCTAAACTTGGTGTAAACACACTTAATGTAAATATATACACTATAAGAACAAAAGTATTCGGCCGAACCTGTTAATTATTGAATTGAGGTGTTTGAATCGGGACCCTTATCTAGGGTTACCAGATACTGGGAGCATACCTCAAAAAGTTGCCTTTTTCGTTTGCTTTTTAATGTGCTAACAAAGCTAGTACAGAGCTAAAAATAAAATCAAACAACTGCATTTTATACTAAGTGTGTATTCTCACTCACTCATTGTTTATATCACTTTATCCTGTATACAGGGTCGCAGGGGGCCTGGAGCCTATCCCAGGAGACTTAGGGTACGAGGTGGGGTACACCCTGGATGGGGTGCGAATCCATCGCAGGGCACACACACACACACACACACACACACACACACAAACACACACACACTCATTCACACACTATTAACAATTTGGGAACAATTTGTCCAAAATTAGCCTAATCTGCATGTCTTTGGAGGAACTGTGGGAGGAAACCGGAGTACCCGGAGGAAACCCACCCTGCACAGGGAGAACATCCACACGCAGGCCCTGAGGCGGGAATCGCACCTGAAACCTGGAGGTGCAATAGTGCTAACCACTAAGTCACGGTGCCACCAAAGTGTGTATAGTGTTTTTTTATTTTTATTTATTTATCAAGCAAAATATCTTGAACATACAGTTAGTCCCCTACATGCGACCATTTAAGTTACGAACTTTCAAAGATACGGCCATGCGTTTGCGCATTTTTAATCGCGGAAGTTAGACCACATGTCCGGCATACATTGTCACGTCGTGCAGCGCATGTCCTCTGCAAGCGTAGTAGCCCAGGATGTCCAGAAGAAAGTGTAAAAGCAGCAGCAATGAAGCTTTTACTGCTAAGAAGCGCTAAGCGATAACGATATAGACGATATAACGATATAAAAGCGTGAACAATTGAAATAATTGAGTGAAGTGAAAAGCTGCAGACATTGCTCGTTCTTTTAACATGAATCAAGGACAAGATTGGAAACATGTCAGTTTTTTACTGTGTATAGCCAGTTGTGTTTGTATCCTAGTACCTAGACAATATTTGTTGGACTTACAGACAAATTGGCCGAATATTTTTGTCCATATAGTGTAACAAAAGCCATAATTAGCATCTTACTTGCATTGCACTATCAGTATTGATTGTTCAAGTCTCACCTCAGTAACGAATGAACAAGATACTTCATGAGATTCCCTCATACTTGTTGGGTTTCCTCCAGATTTTCTCTCACATTTGTTGATGTTGTTCTTGGTCTTTCGGCTCCTCCCACAACTTGGCACAGGTTTATGCCAGATGCCCTTCTTCTTTGTTGGAATACAGTAGGTTGGTTACATTACCTCCCACTGTAGGTCTCATTCTCCCTCATCCTCCCAGCCGATTTCCCAGCCCAGCCTTCCTTAAAAACGTCTAATGCATCCTTCCCTTATCTTGTCTTTGTTCTTGACTTGTTCAGTGTCTTGAACGCTTCGTCTGCTTTATACTTTCACACACTCTTATTCTCAACACATTTTCCTTTCTGTACCACTCAGAATGCACTTCCTGATGCAACCCTCGCGTTTTATCTGGGCTTGGTACCAGCATTGCATCCAGTGGCTTGGGATTGGGTATTGGGAGGGAATTGAATCGCATGTTAGGCTAGAAACCTACCACGGAGCCACCAATGCCCATGTTTTGCTTTCACATTTCAAAGACATAAAGTGTACTGATTAATGTTTCCAGATTGCCCGTATTTCCTATTGACCATATAGAGGATAATTGGCATGGAAAATTAATAAATAGATGAATAAAAAGCCAAAGTAAATGGAACGAGCACTAAGATTTCTCAATCCTGCCCTTCAGAACAGAGATTTTATTCTGCTGGTGCTATGGGGTTACTTTAATGTCCAGTGAAGATGTTCTAAAATTCAGGGTTTCCCATTAATGTGCCTGTACACCCACGCACACACACATACGCATACACACGCGCACACACACATACGCATACACACGCGCACACACACATACATACGCAGTACCTACTCCGTTACAGTTACATTCCCATTCTGTATTAAACACAAGGTGAGATATTCAGCTCATAGAATATAGATGCAAGGTTCACAAGCCAGCTTACGTAAACACACCTCTGAATATAAAATTTCACACAATTATGCCACAGCCAGCATTGCACATAAGCAGCAAGACACACACACAGGTTTGTGCGCATTTCACCCTCAGAATCAGAGATCACAAACTCCTGCTGCCAGTTTGCAACACCTCGGCTAATGAACCAGCAGTATTCCCTTTCATAGACCTGATGTTATATAAATGAGCATCGCATAGAGGTAACAATAACGAGTCAGAATTTGTGCCTCGACCGCCAAATGTATTAAATTCGTAATAGGCGTCAGAGGGGGAATATCATGCACTTACCATCAGACACCTTCATAGTAAAACAATGCGTTTATGAAGTACAATACAATCTACTATGATAACTCTAATGCTAACTTGTGAAAAAAAAAGTACTTTGGTTAACGAACGTGAAAATAAGGTCAACCGCTTGGTGTATGCTGCGCCCATTAGTGGAATTAAATGTTTTTTAGGTCTAAAAATAATAGGTTTGTTTTATTAATTTAAGTACTTAGTTTTCTAAATGATAAATAATAATATTAGTACAGTAAAAAGAAAAAAAAAACATAAATCCCACGCTCTGGGATTTTAACTGTAAAAAAAACTTTGTTGCTGGGTTAAATTATTATTATTATTTATTATTATTTTTTTTTTATTACTATTATTGTTATTAATATTATTAACAGCTAATGAAAGGAGGTCACATTATGTGTTTTTAGACTCACAAGGGAATAAAAGTATTTTTTAAGATGTGCAACAAAGTGTGTGCAGTGACATTTCCTTTTATTATATCCTGTTTTTAATGTGGGTGAATATTACAGATGAAAGTAACCACTATACAGTACATTTGTCAAAATGTCTGATATTGAATAAGCTATACATTTTATTCATTCTTTTAATTACGAAGTGCGGTCGAGTTAAACCAGCAGTTTTAATTGTGCAGAATAACAGAACACAGTTCTGAGAGTAAAATCATTTCTCTTAATTTCTCTATATAATCCCCTGCTACACTAATGCACTTTATAGTTTTCTTGTTCTTCGGACTGCCTGCTTAATGTCAGAAATGCTGGCCTCACAGGGGCTCCTTTAATGCCCCAAACATATGGAAAGGCTTGGAACGAGGACTGTATGAAGGATGTGGCGATAACTAACAGCTGAGTTCCTGTAACGTGCAAGTGGCGCGGTGGGCAGTATGAGTTTGTGCATTGTCCTGCAAGAAAAAAATGATCTTTGGTGATCAAACCATGCTGTTTTTTTCCATTAGAGGAATTCCTGGGGGGGGGCAGCTTTTGAAATGCGAAGCAAGTAGTCCGATCATGACTCCGGCGTACTGAGAAAACTTTCTACCTTGATTGTGTCCAAGCACTAGTAAAACGCTGGGATAAGTGCATTAGTGTAGGAGGGGGTTATACGGAGAAATAAAGCGAGGGTTTAAACTCTCAGAACTGTGTTCTGTCATTCTGTATAGTCAAAAGTCCTGGTTTGACTCATACTGTACGCCCCATGTTCATGTCTCATGCTTAATTGTTTGTTCTTAGTTATTACATACATTACAATAATCCTGTATGTTGTATTTAATTGGTACTTGGGTGATGTTACACCTTTATGTTGAAGCTGGTTGACATAAATCTTGAATGTCCACTAAAACCAGGTGAAAGGACGAGGCACTGCATTTATGAAGATTCCGTCTTTATAAGAGGTGATTATCAGATCAAAGTAGGTTACGTGGGAAATGCAAGAATACATTGATTTAGGTTTATTCGAATGAGCAACTCACACAGGTTTTAGCATCTAGTTATGATTAAACGAGCATGAAATAACGCTTAGGAATTAGAAAAGAACTCCTGAGTGATGCAGAAGCTGAAAGATTCATAAAACATGGCAACAAAGAGATTCTGCAACACAACATTTTTTGTCAGCTTTTTTGCATGCCATGTGTTTGATTATTAATGCTGCACCTAAAATGCAGACCAAGTGAGATTTATTTAAAGGTCCTTTCTTGTTTTCCTGAAAAAAATAAAAATGAATAAAATCCATAGATCACTGGTCCAGTTCATAGTGGAAGCAGAACATGATGAAATATTCAATCTACATTCTCAAACCTTTGCTGCATGCTGCAGAGCAACTGAGACTGAACAGTGGCCAAGTCACACGCTGCAAAATTCATGCACTGAACCTGGAGCTGGAAAGAAAATGGAGACATGCTCACGAGCCCTGTCCATATCAGACGTCTCCTCCGTCGCCTGGCACGTCTCCAGGACTGAGTGGCGAATGTCGGGGACGATTTTAAAAGCATTTGCAGCAATCAGAAGGGCAGAGCGCAGTGGGTTAACAGCACACCTGCGCATCAACATGCTCCGTCAGTAGGAAGGAGGGGTCGGGTAAAGAGTCTCAGACAGTCCATATGTTAAAGTCTCACTTTGAGTCTGCACTACGATTCATTAGGATTCACCGTATAGCTCTGTGGAAGAGACACACTGAAGGGTACGCGCTGCAGCGCTTTGGGACGTAAAGTTTCTATAGTGTCCCAGATCGTCCTTCCTTCTTTCATCTCCACTCATTTCTTGTAATAAACATTTCATGTGCTGGATGGTAACTGTGAGAGTTACAGTAATGATGGAACTCGAGCAAAAGTGGATTCATAGCCGAAAGATAAAAGAATTTTATAGTGAGAAAATTTTCATCCCTTCTCAAATGAACTCGGGTGCCGAAGAGATGTTTGTTTCTTTAGTTTTGCCCTAGACTTACACTTTTAATATAGTTAATAATAGTCGTCTGTTTCACCCCAGAATCTTCTCTCTACATCGCTGCATTTTCCTAGTAAAACAATCCTGGGGCATCCTGTTATCTATAAACATTTGTGGGATTTCTGTTAGGTAAAAATATGAACATACCTTCACGTTGTGTGTATGGTACAAGGCAGACACTTTGTGCAGTCATAATAAGACTTTTGATTGAGCAGAATAACAGAACACAGTTCTGAGAGTAAAAACTCCCTTTATTTCTCTATATACTGTAATCCCCTGCTACACTAATGCACTTATCCCAGTGTTTCACTAGTGCTTGGACACCATCAAGGGAGAAAGTTTTCTCAGTACGGCCAGCCTGTCTGAGTCACGTCTGAAACGCCGGCCTTCCAGGAACTCCTTTAATGACTTTACCAAACATTAAGAACTGTCTTGGAGTGAGGTCAGGACTGTATAGGGGATGTGGCAATAACTCCCAGCCAAGTTCCTGTAATGTGCAAGTGGTGTTGGTCAAGGCCCCGCCTCCTTAGGTCTTAATTTGGCAAGTATGGTTACAGGTTCCTCACATTTGGCAAATATATATAAAAAAACATGTTCAATTAAATACCTTTTTCTTTCTACTTAAGCCTGTAAGTAAGAGAGATGCAGCCCAATCACAGATTGTAAGAAAACTTTATTATCAGTTACTTGTTCAGTGACGTTGTTAATGTAAACTGGAAATTTTGTCTCATATTTGATATTGGTTTGTACCAACTGCAATACGAATTCCGTATATGCCGCGTGCTACATGAATCTAATTAAAGTGATTTTTCAGTTACATCTAGTGTTTCTTTTTCCAATTAAATATGATTAATTACTTTGTCGCTATGTCTTAGTTAGATTTTTTTAGTTCCTGTTCTAATATCTTGAAGTTTAACCAAGCACGGTTACTGTGAGAGCCACGAACAAACATTTGCTTCTCTACATTCGCACAGAACGTCTACAGCTAATGTTGCTAATAATAGAAATATGATTCACCTAAGTCTTTTCTGATCCTGTTTGCTTATCCCTAACTTATTGTTCGTTTTCTTTTCAAACTTTGAATTGTTCAATGATAATACACAGAGTTTAAAATTAATACGCATGATTGTGGGTGTGTATAGATTCCTGATGTACTCACATTAAAAAAAAAAATTTTTAACCGGGCTGCATCTTCTCAACCCTGAGCTTCATTTAAAAGCCTTCAGGCTGCCACTATATGAGTCCTGGTTAATTTTCAACAAAGAAAGTCCTGCTGCTTTCTACAGAATACTTACACATTCCTCAGAGGCAGTGGAATTCCTTTTGTCCTGGCCACAAATCATCAGTGTGGTGTGTTTACAGCAAGGCAGCTGGATGCAGTGTGAGCTCTAAGCTGCTTTTCAGGAAGAATGTGCATTATATGGTTATGTAACTGTGTGTAAACCAAGGTTTCAAAATATTTGGACGTCGACAAAGTCATTGTTATTTTTAGCTGTTGAAATTTAATAATGACTTTTAGATTTAATTAGACGATATTTACATGCACCCCCACCCTGATCCCTTTCCACCTTAGCTAATTGGACAAACTAACAATCACAAATTAAATTGTCCTTTATCATACCTGTGTTACTCGTTTGCAAATCATTTGCGGTCAACAATGAAGAATAAAGTTTCCCTGGTGAAGCTCAGCCAGGCCTCAACCACAGCTGTCTGTACTTCCTGTTTCCTTCTCATTATTTATGAGTGTATTTTGTTATTTAGTTTTACATTCAGAAAACCTCAGTATATTCTCTCAGATGATTGTCTCGGCCATGAACTGAACATTACACGTCTTTGCCTTAAAGAGATCATGGGTTGGTTTTACAGTAAGCTTCAGCTCATCATTGTTCATCTGCGCTGTGAAGCATCCAGTCCAGTGGGGTTTTGGAGCAGATAATACAGCGTTAAGCATTTCAGAATTGATCTTTCTGCATTTTGTCAGCAGTCGCATCATCAATAATTACAATGGAGCCACTTTCACTGGCCGCTGGTCACTCCTCTACTGTAAAATGAGGTGGTGCCTCTTTGCCTCATTTGGCCATAGGATGATGTTACACGTTACTGTACACATTTTTTAAAACAGTTTTTTCATTTTTTGATCATTTAGCTTTTGAGGTTTACTGATGGTTAGCATCACTGTATTCGCTCTTCTCTTGATTGTTGCCTTTGACAAAGATACCAATTACCACCTGTTCTTGATCTGGTCAACTGCTGTGAAAGGGTGTTTCATCATCTGGGAAAGAATTCTTTTATCAGGCATTACAGCTGTTTCCGTATTCTCTCGGGTCATTTGTTGCCCCTGAGCTCACTGTTGTGTTCTTTGTTTTAAAGAATGTTTGTCTTTTTCTCATCTCTTTGATTGGTGTGTTTTGATCTTTCAGCCTAACGATGGCTTGTTTAATGATACCAGCAACAGCTCTTTGGCCTTGATATTGAGATTTACCAGCAACAGATTTCCCCAAAAATTCTTCACTTTGAGCGAATATCCATCTACACTAACTTACAATGAAAAGAACTCATTTCTGATTAAAACCGACAATCCTTGACAAAAATCTCCTACAGTAGAGCCAGGTTTTTGATTGGCTGCTGGAAGCCTGAGCAGGAGAATAGAAACTCACTCTGAGCACACAGCTCATTCAATAAATTCAATATAAAATTCAATTTACTGGATTAGATTGAATTGACCAGCTGTGCTTGGGGGAGTTGAACATTAGCTGTACGAAGAAGGAAAAAAAAAAGACCCACCATGTTAATTCTTTTAAACATCATTTGGGTGAATCTAATTTTCAAGACATTAAGATCATTTTCAAAATATTACAAATTTAATAATTTGTGCTAATACTGGTAGACATAAAACTTTAGCTACAAGTTTTGTGTGTTATACACCGGAGAAGATCGTTTAGATACCTAGCCACCCAGCAAACATTTGGACGTTTGATGACCGTTGAAATGACGTCCTTTAGACACGTCCCGTCATGGTTAAAAAATAGTTCCAAAAAGAAAGTTGAATGGATGTGTTTGACGTTACCTGATTCACAACAGCTGTCATCAACAGTAATCAATCGTCCAAATTTTTGCTTGGATGATATATATTGAGCAACACTTAGCTCAAAGTCAATGTAACAGCTATACATGCAACCACAGACAACTGCAGACATGTACACACGTATCTGAATGCATTTTTAAGAAATGTTTGTCAAATATGTGTTACATATTTTTACCAATTAATGACAATGTTGTCGTCAGATCAACGTTTGCTGGGCAATTTTCGCAAGAAACCACAGCTAGTTACCTAACTTAGGTAGCAAGGTGGCTAAAATAAAAGTGAAAAACTTCAACAGAATTGACAAAACAATTTAAAGAAACTGAATCGATCTTTTAAAAATAAAATGTTATGAAATATTAAAATGGTTGCAAATGATTCCCCTGATTGTTTGTTTCATATCTGAAATGCTGGCCTCCCAGGAACTCCTTTAATTGCTTTTTCATAACTGTGGTCATAACATAACCAGCCGAGTTCCTGTAATGCGCAAGTGGTGTTGGTGAATGATTGTGTATACAGTTCCTGCAGACAGATGCACCTCTTCCGAAACAAGTTATCCATTGATTTTCAAGGATCAGGCGTTCCACTCGCTGAATGTCCATAGGAACGACTGCAGTGATCTCCAAACCAACTCAGTCGGGATCATCATTCACGTATGTACAACCTTCTGTAAAGGTTCAGATGTTTTACTGCGGTTAAGAGTCTCATCACCGTATTAAGCTTGGAGTCTTTTGCAAACGTCAATCTCATTCACACCTTCATTCACCAGAAATTTCAGCACAAGTCCAATCATACATTTAAGCAGCTAAAAACTTTTGTTTCCTCAAGAGCCTAGACTTTTTCTTACGTTCCTTACAGTAAAGCAAAAAACTATTTTTTTGTCCTGTTGGAAAATGTCACAAAACATAAGTAAAGTTACAGTTCCTTAATGTTTAACTTACTGCTCTATCTTTGACACTGGAGACTCCTTCCATAAGAAGCCTATGTAAAGAGAATTTCACCATATCAAGAATGACTGACATGCTTTGAATTCGTTGCAATACTGTAGGTAAAAAAGTATGTTAAACGGGTTCCTGTGAATGAGCTGTTGCTACGGTAACGACTACTGTATGTGCGCAGTCAAATGAGCGTAATAATGTAGAGTATAATCCTGCAAGCTTCAAAGAAAACTACAGTCAAGACCATTGTCTCTATTCACTCATGTCACTAACGAGTCCTCGATATCGGCTTAGCGTCAACGCCGGGTGCTGGATGTTATTGCGGGGAAAAAAATGAAATAATAAAAAAAAAAAAGATAGAAAGAGAAATGCAATGTTTTGCAGCGGAGCTTTGCTCGTTTCAGCAGGAATGTGATTGATATGCTCAAAGGCACACATTTCTCGAGTGAAAGGAGCACACTAGATGTATTCTTCGTGATGTAATTGTGGCACAGCTTGTGATTTTCTCTGACTTGCCGACTGCTGATGAAGCAGAAACCCTCTCTCGAGTCAGCGTGTGGCGTTTAAGAAGTGCTTATTTGCAGGAAAAAAATGGGTGGCGGCGGCGGCGGCGGTGGAGGGTATGAGGGGTTTTGGGAGGCGCGGGGGGGCGACAAGAGTCGGATCATCGCGTCCTGATTTGAAGAGGACGGAATCAAATGTGGCACAAATACATGAGCGAAAAAGAAGAAGAGAAGAAAAAGAAGAAGGACATTCTGAGGAAATCTAAAAATATCTCCCCAGCACAGATTCATTTAATGGATTCGCTTAGCTTTAATCTGGCTAATCCGTGTAGACTGGATAGATGTCAAGATGTTTTACAGAATTTTTAACCAAGCTTTGAGTTGAGCTGCATGTACTGGAAGTAAATGCGTTCTTTTCTCTTTTTTTTGCCCTTCTTTTAAACTTAGCTTATCACAGATTACTCTAGTGATGCAGACGGAGAAAGCAGATGTTCAGAGTTAACAGGCAATCTCACGGCGTGCCAGCTGTTCGTGTTTATATTGCTCTGAGTTCCTATATATCTAATCTGAGCTAGCTGGGACAGGGATGTGATGTACATGCTCTGTCATCCTGTCATATATACACACACATATATAGCGTATAAACGGTATGTGTGGAGGGAAGTGATATGGGGCATAAAACACAAACGTCATATAATTTCAAATAACGTCCAATACGAGCAAGTGTGTCAACGGGTGTCGGAGACGTCAGCACAGCGTGCGGTTTGAAGGAAACTAATAATCTATCTGCATGCTAAAAAACGACTATTGTTTCTTTTTTGCTAATCAGTCCCGGCAAATGTGAATACTTCGGAGAATTCTCGCAAAAGCTTAAGGACAACACGCTTTAATCCGCTTTAAATCAGAACCAGCATATTGCCTAAGACAGCGAGGCAGAGTCAAGGAGCGAATGAATAATAATAAGCCCCGGATCTGTTCTTTAATTCAGTGAAAAACACACGTGGAAGCCGTTGAAACTTGCACCCGGCTGGGTCCCCCCCCCCCATCTCTCTCTCCTTTTCTTTTTTCTTTTTTTCTCTTTTGACTCGTGAACCGAGGGATCAGTCAGGGCGCAGCGTTTTCTAGCCTTGCCTTGATGAGATTTGAGAGTTTTCTGAGAGCGGCTCATTTGCATGTGTTTGCAACACAGTGTGTCGAGAGGCGCATTTTTAAAGCATCGCTCCCCGAGCATGCCGTCGCTCGGTCTCACAGGCACCGAGCCCGTTCAGGGCCGAATAGAGCGTGGAAAATCGGCAGGACCGAACCGTGCTCCTTGAAGAGAATGAGATTTCTACTCTCGGCGAGGGAGCAGCTCGTAGCGACCCGGGGCGATGACTCTACACCAGCGCAGGAAATTTATTAGACGGGTCTCTCAAAGGAGTGTGTCATGTCATGTTTGTTGACCGACTCTGTTTGGGGTGGGGAAAAGAAGAAAAAAAAAAGGGGGAAAGAAAAAGACAGCCTCAAGACACTGAGACGGTATGATTCATGTTGGTGTCGGGTTTAAGGGAAAGTTAAAAGTGTGTCAAAACACGAAAAGCAGCGAAAATTCTCCCTGACTGACTTGCATGTTCATCTTTATAATTAGGATCCCAGCTTCTTGGCTTTAGCCTTCAGTTCATCTTTGGATGTACAGTGATGTGGTGGCGCTTTAGTGTTTTAGCCTGAACAGCATTTCTTTATCCCTCTTCACCTTCACACTCTACTTAAACAGATCAGCTTCCGAAAGCTAGTATGCCATCATCCTCATCATCATCATCTTATACTGAACCAAGATGCTGCTGTAACTTGTATGGCCGCATTGTATTATAGGACTTTAAGTCCAGCATGTGTTTGCATCACCAGGTCTTCTGAGTCCTTCATTCATTCATGCGTCTTCTATACCGCTTTATCCTGTATACAGGGTCGCAAGGGAACTGGAGCCAATCTACTGCAGGGTACACATTCATACATACACAACAATTTGGGAATGCCAACTAGCCTAATCTGTATTTCTTTGGACTGTGGGAGGAAACCAGACTACCCGAAGGAAATCTACCAATCACAGTGAGAACATGTAAACTTCACGCTCACGGACCCCGAGGTGGGAATCGATCCTGGACCTCGGAGGTACAAGGTGACAGTGCTAACCACTACGCCACCGAAGTGTTCGCCTACACCGAAGTTATCATTAATATGTGAGAAAAGAAACTTTTCAAACCTTTTAAAATGTGTATTTTTTTTTGTCCCTTCTTTGAGCTAAGAACAAAAATCTAACAATTATCAACTTTTGCTTAAATGCCAACTTGGCTAGCGATAACGACGGCGAGACACAGAATTGCTCACTTCACACAGGAACAATGAAAAAACATCACCCACAAGCAGATTAGCACCGTAATGACTAATCACATCACAGATGCTTCAATGCAAACCTATTTAAGATGTTTCAGGGCAGAGATTTTCTTTATAAGAGACAGAAATTGGTTGTAAAGCACTCTGTGCTTGGCATCCATCCTCCATTACTCCTGATTGTTCCAGATAAAACTATCGAGGTGCATCTCCAGGCCAGTTAACGTATTTAAATCACGTTTGGGTCGGATGTCCTGAACTAATCTTGTTTGCGGTTTGAACGAGACATCTTGTGTGAGATTTGGACATTTTTGAGGACATCGTGAAATAAAATTAATTCCCCAAACATGCTAATCCTCCTTGATGTAGATGAAAGAAAGAGAAGTGAGAAGGAGCGAGACAACTCCTTTTGTCCTACTGTCCGTTTGGGGAATGCATCATGCTGCACAGCGAGAGACGGATTAATGACCCCCCCTGAACTCCCCCAGATGGACAGAGTCTGTTCTGTGTTATTAAATCTTTTGCTGTTTTTTTTTTCTATGCAGACATCTAGCACTTCCCAAACACGCTATGTGTGAAATTTGGAATAACGTGTTCCTGGAAACAAATAAACTCTGCTTTAATCGTTCGCTAAATACCTTCATTAGCATTAGCGAAGAAACAAAATGTCTCATAGAATAGGTATAGTAGTAATAGCATTTTTCTGTAGCTAATATCTATCTACCACTAACCACTCTAACTAGCATAACCAAACTACTGTAGCTAACTAGCATAACCAAAATGTAAGTGTAGATATTTCACTAACCGCGTATAAACTTGAATAGCATTATGGTATGCGTTTTATAAAGAATGCAAATTAAGCCGAGAAACTCTTGGGGGTGGAGGGTGTGTGTGTGTGTGTGTGTGTGTGTGTGTGTGTTAGAGCTTTCTGCCAATTACATACAAAAGACGTAAAACACTCAGTTACAGGAAATTAATCAGCGACAGGTGGTGTGACACCGCAGAGTTGCTGTCAACGTCTCCAGGATGATTTTTTTGTCGACAATAATCCTATTTAACATTTTATAGAGATGTTGTACTTTTTATCCGTGTATACTGTAGCTACACTCATGGCGGTGGAATCTCCTGCATAAACCTCAAGCACCCCCTGAAAATTGTGTACGTTCTTGACTTGACGTACACGCGAAGCAGCGTGGCTGATTAAACTCCGTGTAAAGCGCCGATCTTCCTATGTCTCCACTCGAACGATCTTGCAGAAGAATCTCGGGTTATGGCTCTAATCTCGCTGCATTACTCCTCTCTGAAGGGATTACGGAGTGACAATTTCAAGAGGAGAAGAAAGATGTAATGCGGCGCTTAAGCCGTCGTCCCTATTAAAAGCAAAACCGTGCAAGCGCCGCTTCGCTCGCTAAACATTTCATAAAGTTGATGGATTTTCTAAATGCAAATAAGGATATTTGTACCCCGTCCCTCAGGAAAATCACTTTTCACACTCATGTGCTTCTGTCTCTCTGATGGACGCGCTTAAGCATGTTTCTTTTTTTTTTTTTAAAGAATCCGCCAAGGCCGGAGGGTTGATTAATCCCGGAGGTACGCTTAAATCCAGCTCTAAATTAACGCCTCAAAAATGAGAAAATTCTTTAGCCGGGAGTGCGGACTGATTGAAAGTCCTTTTCAGGTGTCAATGATTTACAAAAACTACCGAACTTAATCCGTTCTTTTTTTCCCTCTTTCGAAGCCCACTCCAATGTGTCTCTGAGCTTTTTTTAAGGACCACGGCTGAGTTAAAGTGGAAGAGGAAGGTAATGACCCACAGAGCTTTTACTTCAGACAAAAGGAAAATAATTAGATGGTGGCAGGGGAGGGATAAAGGGGGAGGCTGGAAAAGAAGAAGAAGAAGAAGAAGAAAAACCCTCTGCAGGTAAAAGAAAATGGCCGGCTTAGTAAGAGGAAAGAGGAAGGAAAGATTAAAGTCTATAGTCGCACTCGGTTATTGTGGCCCAAGATTGGGGGGGAAGAAAAAAAAAATAACAGGAAAAGCCACAAATTCACGAGTCACTGCTTTATTTTCAAGCTTAGGAAATCCCACGAGGGGGACAAAATAAGTTCGGTGCACAGTAATTAACTTTGGTGCAACCTTTGGCCACAGAGTGCAGTCGACCCTGCATTTTTTTTTCCCCTCAGCATTTCCGACAGCAGCCGTATCGCTCTCCCAGCAGACAAACAACCTGGGTAACACCATTACACAGAGCGGTACGGCCTCGGCTCCGGCTTCAACGCTTTTAAACAAGTTTAAATCTAACTTCATCACTGCCCTATTGCTTTCCTTAGAAACAGTTAGCCAGAATGTTAAACGGAATAAGAAGGACCTCTGTGTGTATCCTGTCTTCTGATTGGCCGGAAGGTTCTATAACAGCAGCCCTTGGCAGTTCTGCTCTGCTGTATATTCATGAGCACATTTGAATACATTAACAAATATCTATAGTAACATCCAACAAATAAAATCCCTAATAATAAAAGCAGGAAATTATGACCCGGATCCCCGGCGTACATGATGCGGATCTGACAGAGGATCCAAACCTGATCTGAGTTGTGTACTATCTGAGACATATGTATTGTTGATGTGGTGTAACATTTATGGAAGGAGTCTCCAGTGTCAAATTTGAAATAATTTGTAATTTTCAGGAATGAGTACAATATGCTTTCTCGGTTATGTGACAATTTTGTTTCAAGAAGTCAAGAAAGTCATTTCTAATGTAAAAATATCAGAAACTTACTAAATATTAAATGTAGATATAAGTGGATTAAAAAGCATGTGTCATTCATATCCGGCACATCAGGTGACAGATATTTCCCACCCTGGAGATATATCCGTCATTACCGTGGCAATTACTTACTGTAACGTCCTGTGGATGTTGGACTGTGGGTGTGGATGTAGGCATAAGCGCAGAGGGGGTTCAAGGTGTCACAAATAATGTCTTTAATGATATAATATAAAAAAACAAACAAACAAACAAACAAACAAAGGCAGTTGGCATATAAACATGGAGCATAATAAAGTAGAACTTAAAACACATAAACATATAG
>JAQMYK010000018.1:2171886-2186333 GCA_030014345.1 Clarias buthupogon | reverse complement strand
GGCTTAGTAACAATTACCCTTGTATGGTTGTCTACAATAAACATTAGTGCTGTCAGAATGAATGATTAATCCAAGTGATTAATAAAAAAAGGAAATAATAAAAAAAATAATAATAATAAAATAAATAAATAAATATATATATATATATATATATATCCTCGCTGGTGCTTGGTTGTGACATTTCGCTCGAATCTTGAGGCTCTATCACGGACATCTTCGTCTACTTATCACAACCTAATCAACCGAAAATGCTAATTTATTCAAACGTCCTTGCTGGAGTGTGTTACGTGACGTCACGTGCAGGTGCGATGGATCACGTACCAACCAATAGGGTGCCGGAATGGTATGTTTATACTTCTCATCCAACCACAGTCAAATTCGCTCCATCCGGATGGCGCGAAAATATCCGAAAAAATATCGCGATAAAATGTAAGGAGTATAAAGTACAGATATTTGCGTGAAAATGTAAGGAGTAGAAGTAAAAAGTCGGCTGAAAAATAATTACTCCAGTAAAGTATAGATACCCAAAATTTCTACTTAAGTAAGGTAACAAAGTATTTGTACTTTGTTACTTGACACCTCTGTTTTGTTGACAGTTCATTATTTGATATAAGTAAAATGCTATGTTTATAATTTAGAGGTTTTTTTTAAACAAATGAAATCAATTAATTTGTTGCATTCACCTAGTATTCCCTGCATCCTAACACTTGAGATACACACTGTTCAGTCATAATGGCACCACCACATAACATTAATTATTACACATTAACACTGATTATCAATTATACCACAGTAAATTGGTGACAGAATCATGGGCACCCAAGACTCACCAAATGCACATAGAGAACAAATGGCAGTCTGTCCGGTCCGATCCCACAAAAAAGCCAATGTAGCACAGATCACAAAACAAAAACAGTCAACGCTGTCTACAAGAGAAAGCCACCAGAACACCCAGTGCACCACAGCCCACCACGCGCACCACCCAAAGCTAGTGATCCAGCCTCAAATCTCTCCAGATCCCAATCCGATCAAGCATCCATGGGATGGTCCGATCTATGGAGGTCCCACCCTTCAAACCACAGCATTCAAAGGATCCGCTGCCAACATCCGGGTGCCAGACCCCACAGCACAACCCCCAGAGGTATTGTGGAGTCATGCCCTGAGGGGCCAGAGCTGCCCCGGTGACAATAGTTGGCTTAACATTTTTAAGATACACTTTCTCCCCTGCTCGCCGGTTTGTTGAGTCCAGGGTGAAAATTATTCTTTTGTTTTGTTTGCTGTTTGGCTTGTTTTCACTCTGCACATAATTAAACCCCAAATAGCCAGAAATATGGCAAGAGAAGACGTAGAAATCAGAAAAATCACCCCAGCGGAGGACACTGAGCCAACTCTAAATAAATGATTTGCTAATTATATTCGAGTTTAAAACATTCTGTGTTTCATGGCCAGCTTTTATTATTTTGCTTTAAAACGAAAAAAAAAAAAAAAACCTGAGTCGGATCACTTCTGTGCTCAAGTGTGATTGCTGTGTTATCACCTGTCTAGTGTGAACACTGACCAACAGACGCTAACACTGCCTATGTGAAAATCTCACGGAGAATATACCTTACAGCGAAACATTGTTTAGACAGTGAGGTGTGTGTCAGTGTTGCAGTGTTACTCTTTATGCAGAATGTTTGTGATGTTCATGACTTAAAACACTGCATCATCTTCTACCAGCTGCCCACGGATAATGCAGCTGGCACCGTTTCTGGCTTAACATCCCGGCATTTAGAGCCTCTGCGCCAGCTAGCTCAACCACTTTGAACTCACTCGGCAGCTTCACCGGCGGCTGCATACGCGAGCTCGGGCTATTCCTCGCAGGCCGAAGTTAACTTCATAACTTTATGATATTTTCGGTGGTTTCTGCTGACTTGGTTGACTTGCTTTTGGCAGGAAATCAGTGCAGCTCAGTGCTGAAGTACATGCAATGTGATGTGCTGTCAGGAGGCAGGGGGGTCCGCGCTGCCCGAGCTCATTCAACACGTCCAATCAGCATCGGTGGAGAGTGTGCTTTTTAAGCCTCGGCCCTGCTGATTCACGTCAGTGATCGATTTCTGTTCCGAGTTCTGAAGGTAAAAAGCAAGAACAGTTAAAAACTAAATAATTGGAATCAACTCGTCTGAATTCGAACATCTACAGAGCCGCATGGAGTGAGCGCATCTGTCAAGAGCAACTCCAGGAATGTGATCAGAGCGTCTCAAAACTGACCCGAAGCACTTCACGTCTAACTAGAGCGGATATCCTGCTCGCTAATAAATCAATAACTTCTGCCACGATGGAGACAAATATCGGAGTGCGGATGTTTGAAGTGTCACGTCCGATTCCTCGAAGAGGCCTGTCCGCCCGCGAGCGTGTTATCCTCCGTCCTGGCGTCTGTTTACACCGGAATACCACAGACTGCATCCCAAATGAAGCTCGGACTTTGAAGGGACTTCAAAAAGAAGCTGCGATGAGAGAGGCCTGTAAATACATGCTCGTCTGAGGAGACTGTTTTTTTTTTTTTGCTTATTTGTTTTTTTATAAGTACAGAATCGAGATTGATGTTCGTTTTGTGGTTGATATTTTACATTAGTCGTAAAACTAAATGATCAGGAGTCGCATCTGGTTTCCAAAAGGAAATCTAACCTTTCATCTAATATCATGGGGGGATCCTGATTAGATCCACCGGCTAGATTAGACCTAGTGACATTAATGGAGTTGCAGTATAGGGTGGGGCAACCTTCTAATCCACGTTCATAGAAAGTGACCTAATTGTAACGCCCCCTGTGTGTCTGTGTATGCTCTGCACAAGATTCTCAGCATGACAGCAAGCTGCAATATATTCAAAACTAACATTGTATTAAGGTCCATATTAAAATCTGATATCATAAGCTGATGAATACAAATAACCTTGTGAAAGAGCCCAGTGTTGCTTTTTAGAATAATGTAAAAAAATATTTGACAAACCTTTTCTGACCTGTTTGTTTGTTGTGTTTAGGAGAATCAGAAATTATGCTTCTGTCTTAGATAATCTTTGTTCTTGGACCATGATGAACTTCCAGATATGTCTAATGTGAAGAAGTACACGTACTCTTTGGTGTTTAAAACATTTTTGATGTGTCTTTTTATTTCCAGATGTGATCATCAAGATTTATTGTTTTAGACATACTTTTGATCAGATATAACATTAAAACACAAAACATTATGGCCAGTATTATTTTAAGTAGGTTCTCTTTGTGCCACTGGGGTGACTGGGCTGACTCCATACTACAGTACCTCTGGGGGGTGTGATGTGGTGTCCTGATCCAAGACATTGGCAGAAGATCCTTGGGTGCTGTGGGTTGTGGAATGGGGCCTCCATAGATCGGACTTGTTTGTCTGGCGCGTTCCACGGATGCTCGATCAGATTGGGATCTGGGTAGTTTAGAGGCCGGGTTCGGGGGCCTTGGGCTCTTTGCCTGCAGGGCCCCATGCATGGTGGGTTGTGATACACTGGGTGTTCTGGTGCCTTTCTATCGTGATCTGCGTTTTGTGCTTTGTTTTTCACTTTTCTGTGGGATCGAACCAGACAGATTGGCCTTTAGACCCCACAGGCTTGGTTGAGCCCATGATCCTGTCACCAGTTCACTGCGGTATAATTGATGATCATTGCTTTTCTGCTCACCTGGTGGTGGTGTTAGTGTTGCGGCTGATTGGTGTATGACATTTTTACCCTACCATCTGTTTGTTTGTCATAGTTCTTTTTTTCATATAACATTTTCATCTATTTTTACATCTTTAAAAAAACGTATCAGCTCATTTATGCTGAATTTAAACAACTAGATGTGACTTCCTACCAAGAAATCTTTCTCATGTGATCACACAATGTCCACACGGCCACATGCGGTGGGTAACAACGCAGGCGTCTTTTTTCTTTTTTTCCTGTTTCAGGAATGTCTTTTTATTTTGCTTTAGCTGGAACTGAGTAAAGAATAAGGCTACTGGTTGTTTTTTGGTAAATCATGGAGAAGTTTGTAATCTCTGGTATCGATCCGGTATTGAATTAGATATTTCAATCTGCGATATTTCCGGGATGAGTTCATCACAGCCTGTATAGATATCTTTAAGGTGTTCATCAGCGGCCTAAATGAAAGTGCGACCTCTCTGTTTCTGTAGGAGGCTCTTCAAAGGCCGCCGGATAATATTGCGCTCCAGACCAATTTACAGAGGAAAAATGAACAGCATCACAGAACAGAACCAAAACAATGGCGGCTCTTTGAGTGACTCGGAGGCCCAATAATGAAGTGTGAAATTGAACTGTCAGTGCTCTGTGATTGTGTGCCTTCTCTCGCCAGAGGGATCACATCGAGGGCTGATAAAAGCTCGGCACAATGCGGCGTCTGACACCCAGCCATCGTAAACACAGCATCCTCCCATCCTCTACTTATCTATGCTGTTACACGGCGGCCAGGGAACTTCAATCGCTGTCATATTTAACTCAGTTAAGAGGCTCATACAGTAACTCCAGAGAAAATCTCTCAAAGACTCAAACGTAATGATTCAGACGATTCACACGTGCAGTTTACACAATTTATGATGCAATCTGATGTTTCAGTTATTTATTTCATTTCACACAACTCATGTGATATCCTTCAATTTATACGATTCATTTCTTTACATACGATTCAGTTATTTTTCCATGTGCTTACTACTTGATTAATTTATCCTCATAATATTAATTTATTTGTTGCGATTCATTTATGTTATGGATTTATTTCATGCCATAAGATTCTTTAAGGTTTACAATTTTTTCATAAAAATACATTTCCAAATGATTCACTAATTGAGACAGAATTCTTGTACATTATTCTGTAATTTTCAAATGATTAATTTCTTTAAACAATGAATTTATTTTCATATGATTTATTGATTTTGAAATGATATACAGATGGTTAATGCGATATGATTTGTGATATGATAATGTTATATGATTCAGTGTGGCGAAAGCTCTAATTGTTTTGGAGAACTGAAGATCCGGGTTCGAGCCCCGCCGTCGGTGGGTTGCCACGCCCCATACCACCAAGCCGCTGCATGCAGTTGCGTCAGGAAGGGATCGTGTAAAATTAATTTGTGATCAAACAAGAACTGCCGTGGCGACCCCTTGACTGGAGCAGCTGAAAGAAAGAAAGTATCAGTTTATGTATGATTTATACATTTTCATATGATTCATTTAATATGATTAATTTCTTTTCATGTGATTCATTTCTTTACATACAACTTATTTATTTTCATGAAGGATTTTTGTATGTTATTAAATTTCTTTGATTAGGATGATTTTTTTTTAAACTATTTTTTTCATTCATCTTTTATTCATTTCTTTTCATAAGCGATTTGTTTATTTTCACGCACGATTCATTTCCTTATATATGACTTGTTTGCTTTCATATATGATTTACTGTACATGATTCATTCCTGTACATACAGTATGTACATATGATTAATTTTTTTAACATAAGACTCATTAATGTTTTCCGAACACACGATTCCTTCATTGTGATGTGATTTTCGCACACGATGCATACATTTCCGATGTGATTTTCTCGCACTAATACGTCTTTTCACACTTTTTTTTCACACAATTCCATATGAAAAACTTCAGCGTGAAATGGATGTGATTTATATTTTCATTGAGCAATCCTGAATACCCTTCTTCAAACCTCTAGGAAACCAGACACTTAAACGGAGCGGCGTTTTCCTCGTCTCGTCACGTTGTGTTGTTCTCGACAGAAGCGACTGTTAGCACTGTTAGCGCTGTGTGCGGTGTGTGTCGCAGCCATTCAATCTGTTCAGCCTTGGGTAATATTTGCACACTACATGAATATTGCAACATATGACTACTGTTACATATTCATACGGAACATTATTCTCTAATTAGACCCAAATTAATGATTTGGCGAGGCACGATTAAGGCAGTGACGACGCTCGTTTCCACGCTCTCGATAGATATTATGCCTCATAAAAACGGATGTGACTTTTGTTTTTTATATTAGCACAATCCGTTACCTGGTGTTCTTCGGGCTTAATGATCCAGCGGCACGTTGCTCTGCTGATAATAATTATTCATTCATACATTATTTAAAACCGAGAAGGGAAAAGGAAAATGTTTGAGAAATCTGTCCTGGTGTGAAACTGAAATTTATTTGAATAAATCATGCACACAACACGTGTTTAGTTCTTCAGACAGAGCACTTTTGTATTCCAAAGGTAACATGTTGTGCTCTTACACGTCAGGTTTGCTTGAATACTGATTGATTTCCGGAAACAAAAAGTCTGAAATGGCCAGCAGTAGTGACGTGTGTAAGGACGAAAAAACATCTGGGATCGTACTGCAGGAAGAAAAACAACCAACAATGAAGTGGTGCAACGTTCAGCAACCGCTTTTATACTTCTTTAATTATACTCATTTGCCAACCTTTACAATTTTCTTAAAACCTATTACAAAGCTCACCTAACATAACTATTAAAGGAAATGTATTGTGCAAAATTGCACGTGAACAAACAAAACATGTGAAGGGAAAATACGGGTCCTTTTTTGTTCATTTTCCTGTTGCCTGGAACTGAAACAAGCAAGTCAGATTTTCCCCCTTTTGTGACCTCATCTACTAAAAGCCCCTCCCATTTCTCAATACTCGAAGCAGCTAACTGTCTAGCCTAGCAGTCTTTATCTCTTTAGAAGGGCTAAGTTGGATAATACCAGTTAGCGATTAGCTTTATGGATGCTATGAAGTAAGCGAGAACAGGAACTAATCGATTCCTCAGACGTTCCACGACATAAAATATAACAATAGAGGAAAGGAATAAAAATTTAAGTCGGATGTGTCATTCTTTAGTAGTTTTGAAATCGATATTCTGATATTACTTTTCAATTTTAAAGCTAGGTTGAATTCTGATATCATGTAAATACGTAACAAGAATTTATTTCATTTATTACATTTTTCACAACAGATCATTTTGTCATCAAGTCATAGTTTAAAGGGGAAACAAAATGGGTGCTTTCACCTTACAACTACTTCCACCCTTTGGACAAATTAACAACTGATTTTTTTTGTAGCGAGATCGAGACAGCGAGACAGAGAGACTAAGAGAGAGAATATCACCCCCTGCCCTGGGTTCACTCCTGTCGTAGTCACTCACTCCGGATGCACATTGCGCCATCTCCCATGACACCTCACACCATGTCCACTGGGACACTCACATCTGTCAACCGAGCGCCCATTTCCCTGCACATCCCCCAAAACGTAGGCCACTTCCTGTCAAAATTTTTAGGACAGGAATATTTGGAGCGGATCACAGCAGAGCCCGCACGTCTCGGACCACAGCGCGGCTGCGTGTGCAGCACTCGCGCAGGCAGGTGTGGGCTGTCGAGCATATGTCAGCTGTCTTGTGTAGTTAGCCTGAGACAGAAAGGTAGGCGGAAGACTCTGCCGAGGGAGGGGCCGCCGGGACTCCGGGGTCACCAGGATGGGATAAATTCCGCCTCATGCTCGGGTTGCAAATTGACTGTGACATTTAAAACACCTTGCGAGATGAGATGTTTGCATTAATAAGTTGTCGGAGCTTGCTTCTTGCTCTGTTTCGTCGCCGGAAAAAAAAGCATGCTCATTTGCACATTTCAGATCCTTGCTTCCAGGAATATGCGGCTTCTCTGTGGCAAATGCTATTGCTGCTGTTGTCGTTGTTTGTGTTGTTGTTGTTTGTCAGTGTCATATATCTTGTTATATTTTACTAGCCAGGTTTAA
Source organism: Clarias buthupogon (assembly GCA_030014345.1). Classification (NCBI taxonomy): domain Eukaryota; kingdom Metazoa; phylum Chordata; class Actinopteri; order Siluriformes; family Clariidae; genus Clarias; species Clarias buthupogon. Next base: position 2,178,534 of record JAQMYK010000018.1, on the reverse strand, counting down.
ACCAAGGCTTTGTTTTTAATCAGCGATCAGTGGTGTGATCTCGAGAAGCTTAGACGTGATAATTAGCTGCAAATGTGGAATCTGCTGAAATGTAAATTGATCATATTGTGGGATGTGATTAGATCAGAGTCACGCTGATACCGATTCTGGTGGCAGGTGTCATGAAATATGAGCGCTTTTAGCTTTGAATATGGTACACAATGTTTGAAACATCACGATGTGATAACCTGGTGATTCAGTACATTCAGGTCATCAGCTGACTTCATGTTATTGCCCCATAACGTTACTGAGTCTAGACCTGAGCAACTGATCAACCCCAGATGATAACACTGTCTCCAGAGGCTTGTACAGTGGACACTATGCATGATGGGTGCATCGCTTCATACTCTTCCCTTTTTACCCTGACACGCCCATCACTCTGGAAAAGGATCAATCTGGACTCATCAGGTCACATGACTTTTTTCCATCGCTCCAAAGTCCGATCTTTATGCTCCCTAATAAACTGAAGCATTTTTTTCCTGATGAGTCTCAATAACAAGTGGTTTTCTTGTGGACACACAGCTGTTTAGTCCCAATCCTGTGAGTTCTCATCACACTGTGTGTGTGTGTGTGGGGTGGGGGTGGGGGTGGGGGTGGGGGGGATGCTCTAACTGTCAATATTAAACACAGCTCTGATTTCTACTGTTGATTTTTTTCAATTGATCAACGTCACCAAGCATTTAAGTGATCTTCATTGATGATGCTTTTCTGATCCCATTTCTTCAGGAAAGTTGATGGTTCAGAACTATCTTTCTTGGCTTTAATAATCTTAACCCAGTCTTAGTCATTTTAAATCTCCTCAGCTGTTTTCTTTGCTTGATGCAGGCCATTTTGAAAGGGTGACTTCAGGTCCATACAGTATATATGTTTGTGTGTGTGTGTGTGTGTGTGTGTGTGTGTGTGTGTGCGCGCATACTGTACATATATACACTTCCGCTCAAAAGTTTGGGATCACTTGCAAATTTCTTTGTTTTTGTTTACTGATTTCTTTTTCTACATTCTACACAATACTAGGGATTTCAAAGCTATAAAATAACAAATATGGAATTCGGTAATTATGTAACAACAATCAGTAGTTATTTTAAGACATGAAGGTCAGCTGTTCTGGAACAGTTCCTGCAAGAACAGTATTGTGTCGAGTGCGTTTGTAAAACCCATCAAGCTCCACAATGAAACTGTCTCTCATGAAGACCTTCCCAGGAGAGCAAGATCAAAACTTACCTCTGCTGCAGAGGAGAAGTTCATTTAGAGTCACCAGCCTCAGAAATCACCAATTAACCAACAGCACCTCAGATTAGAGCCGTTATGAAGCTTTACAGAACAGAAGTAGCAGGTACATCTCAATATCTACTGTTCAAAATGAGATTATTGTGTATTTTAGATAAACGCCTTCAGTATTGTTTTGCAGAAATGTAAAGAGAAAGAAAAATCAGGAAAGATCATGAAGTTAGAAAGTGATCCCAAACTTTTGATTGGGATAATATGAAAATATCGCTCCTGAAACTTGATAAAACATTTTGAATGCAAAACTCAGCATCTCATTGTAGTCAGAGAATGATAACTAGAAAGGAAGAGCACTAGGTATAGTGCACTAGGTGTAGTGTAGTGCACTAGATGAGTGATCAGTCACTTACTGATGCGATGAAAGCATTAACATACTTTATGTTGTACTTCTCCATGCTCAATCCAAGCTAGCAAATGTAACCTACTAATTCATGCAACCTAAAATCAATTTGCTCACATTATCTTTACACGTGCACGAACATGCTTGTGTGCATTTTTCCAATCCGCTATTTCATCCACAGAAACCTAAACAGACCCCACTGATCCCGCTGATCGTTTAATGTTTAAAAGTGAGTTACGCATATCACATAAACACATATCTATGTTTCTATCTGTATGAAAACTGTAATAAAAAGGAGTATCGATGCAACCTTATATCATATGCCGCGAACGGGTCTACATTCATTATTAAATTTACGATCTAAACGCCTCGCTTCATCATGCATCCTTGTCACGAATCGAACAACGGATTGCTTCATTTCCAGACAAAATGGAGAAAGATAAAGTGCGCACACGCTTTCATTTTTCTCTCATAAAACCATCACGGACAAGGTCACGCAGGAATTGTGGTCTGAGTCACGTTTCTGAAATCTTGTGTTCGTTTCCTATTAAAACTGTTCGATCAGGCTTGTGATTTCCGCACTCCTGATTCAGCAGGATTCTTTCGATTCGGCGTGTCAAAGGTTAAGCAAACATCGCAATTAACACTTTTCTCTCTCTGTCTTTTACGTATTGTATACGAAGATGAACAAGAACATAATGTAGGTAGGAAGGTATTGACATGCCTATAAGTGTGTGTTTGTGTGTTTACTGTAGAAAAATCACGGCAGAAAAATACAGATTTTGGATAACATCGGAAAAACATGGCTCATCTTGTTTTTTCTGCTTTTTTTTTTTTTGTCTTAGTGTAGCGTGTCCTGGTTTTGATGCCGTCCCCTTTACAGGAAACATCTGGCGTGTGATGCTAGATTTATCGTGGGAACAATAATTAAATCTATCACAGATGAACCCAACAGCAGAGCAAGAGATGAGAGGGACAAAAAAACAACAACACACACACACACATAGAAAGGGGAGAAAAAAATAATAAAAAGAAAACAGATAGCTGGAGTGAAATCTCACAGCTTGATGACATTCGGAAAAATCAACATCACCGCAGGCCGGTCGGGTTTTTTTGTATGAGACTGAATAACAAAACTATTCAGCTCGTCAGATGTGTTAAGTTATTAACCCTTTAAACTCCCAGGAGCTGTTGGTGGGTGAAAATTTTATTATTTATTTATTTATTTTCTTACCCTTGTAATTGCATACGGTTTACTATTAATTTCACAGCCATTACTGACTAATACAGTGTGAAATAAATAACAGAATTACAGCCTGAATGGCTGATTACTAATAGCCGTGTTTAGGTAGAAAGGACTTTAAGTCATTATTATCTAATGCCAGTTATTATCTTATAGCCCTGCCAAGTTTGTGATTCTCGATAAACGAGTTTATGCTTCTTTTCTATTTCTTTGAGTTTTTTTTGTCTAGGCCTGGTGAAGGAAATAGTGTTTATAGCTTTTATAATGCAAGTAAGAACAGGAACTAACTGGTTTCATGGGAATTAAATGATGGTCCATCCATCCATCCATCATCTATACCACTTGTATAGCCTGTCGCCTTTCCCAGGAAACTCAGAGGACACCCTGGATGGGGTGCGAACCTCTCACACACCTAATCATACACAACGGTTAATTTGGAAACACCAATCAGTCTCCATGTCTTTGGACTGTGGAAGGAAACCTGAGAAAACCCACCAAGCAGGTGGAGAACATGCAAACTTCACACACACACACACACACACAGACTGGAGGTGAGATTTGAACCCCCAGCCCTGGAGGGGCTAACCACTAAGCCACCGTGCCATCTGATGTGTGTGATGCAATACAAGAATTATTAGTAAGTTACTGAGCCATGAGAAGAATAAAACAATTAAGGGTGCACTGCGTAATAATGAAAAAAGAAAGTTGATGCAGTACCACCGAAAGAACCCGAATCCATACAACACACACACACACACACACACACACACACACACATAAGAAACACTGTAGAACTCTTCACAAAAATGTTCAGAAAGCCTCGATTCATTTCATTAGCCAGGCAGCACAGTGTGGCGACGAACAAAGCCAAGTTTTTTTTTTTTTTTTGCTCCCAATAGACGCGGTACAGAGCGCACCACAAAAGCTCTGCCGCAGTGAGGGAGGAAAATTGGAGCGCCTGTTTAGATGACCATGAAAACTAGGCCAAATGAAATGGCTGGTGAATAAGCGGCCCTGCCAAGAGCGGCCTTCACTCGCTGAACCCGAGCTACGGGTCATTCAGGAGAATCATGCGGCCCGCTGCGGCTCCCGTTCCCACTGAGCCTTCATCTCTAATGAAACTGCTACATTTCAGTGCAGAATAGAGTGTGAGAGAGAGAGAGAAAGTGAAATGTTTGAATGTGTGTTACGACAGCAGCATGGGTGGCGTTGACGGGCACGGCCGGACCGTGGGTCGCAGATTAACAAGTCTATTTGTACAAATCTGTTGGGGAAAAAAGGTTTACCAACCCCCGATTTATGATGTGAAAGGAAAATCTTACATGACTTCGTTATCAATAAAAACAGCAAGAGAGAGAGAGAGAGAGAGAGAGAGAGAGCAAGTGATGTTAACAGTGAAGTTTAAATGAAACATTACTGCCATTTTGTATTGCAGTGTTTTGTAATTTCGGAAAATAAGATTTCTTACAGCATACAGATGAACTGAGTCCAAACCTCTCTACTCTCTCTGTCTGTCCTTCTATCCAATAGTCTCTCTCTCTCACTGAAAAAACACTCTGTCTGTCTGTCTGGTATGTCCCTGTAAGGTTTCTTTTCTTGTCATAAAACGATTTACATAGAACACTGTTTGATATAACTCTAGACCCTTGCATGAGGTGTTACTCATGGAATTTTTTTACACAGAAAAATAGATAGATAGATAGATAGATAGATAGATAGATAGATAGATAGATAGATAGATAGATAGATAAACACAAACAGACAGATAGAGAGTGAGTGATACTGTACATATTTTGATAGATTTACTTACAGATTAATAGGAGGTTTATTATATATTTAGATATTTAGATAGATTAATAGACAGATGGATCTTTAGACAGATGAGGGAGAGGGAGAGAAAGAGAGCACGGGAGTGGTACACGCAGACTGTAATTACTGTGTCTCTCAGCAGTCTCGGAGTCATTAGTGTCACGGCAGGACTCCGTTACTGCTGGTGACCAACCTTTCCACACGCCTCACTTTCTTCCTCTCCTTCAGTTTCCCTCCTTTCTTTTCAACGTTTTTTTTTAAACTCCTGTGCTCCTCTCCCTCTTCACTCTCCTCTCCTCGCTCATCGGGGAGCGTCTGTGTCTCTAAGACTCCAATTTAGCCTAATTCACTTCCATATCCGACAGCTCATTCACTATGAAACAAGCTCTCGCTGCTTTCGAGTCGCCGCCACTTTGACACTTTTTCTCTCTTGGTTTCTTCCCTTCGCCTCATACAGCCACACCTTATTACCCACAAGGCAACTTGTCCTCATTTTGATGACAAGTGCCCATACGCCCCCAAGCCCCCCCTCCAATACTTCTCCTGAATTTTGATCGAACTGTTTTTTTTTGTTTGAACTTTTACTCTTTTTATTTTTATGGAGAACAAAAGCAGTCTGGACAGAGAACCTCAGCAGGCCTTTGGAAGCAAGGCTGAATGTATCTGGCCACGATCCTGCGCTCTCACTCACAGACAAGGCCATTAAACGTCTGAAATGGCCTCGCTGTGAATTACCTTTGACCATTACCTTACAGATTTAGCATCGATTAGCTGGCGACTTTAATCAGCGAACGGATTCTCGGTGCAGAGCTCGCTATGTGTCACTCGGAAGAACAAACAAACTCAGCGCCAGCATTTAACTTCCATCTAGTAATCGGAATTTACAGACCCATTCGGGATAATCAGAAGCGGGCTGGGAGTAAATATAACGATATTACCATATTCTTCACGGATAATAGGCCTTTCGCAGCTCTTTTATTGGAGTGAAGCGAGCTTTAGTGTGACAGAGCGTCCTTCGTAAACATAGATGCAGAAAATATAGATGCAGACTGTAAACACGGAGTAAAACCAAATGGAAAGAAATAAATCAAATCAAAACGAATCAGGAATAAATCAATGACAAGGTGGTTTCATGACACAGAGGCACTGTTGCCATCCTGAGGTTGATTATTTTCCAATAACAGCACGTCCTTGTGTTTTACTCCTCATATAGAACAATCATTTGTCCGTGATTAAAATTGCTATTAATTTCGGAAGACATTTAAGATGGCTTTGCTTTGGCATAAAACATCATAATCCTATATTTAAAAAATCGGTATATTTTATGCTGTTTGTAAATACAGCTGTTAGTTTTGAGTCTTTTTCTCATCCACTAATTGATTATTATATAATGACATTAGCTACCCATATCTAGCGAGCTCGCTACGCCTAGTAAATTAGCCCAAACTTGTCACAGGATTTGAGTATCAGTCTTGGTTTATATCAACATAATCTTATGGATTATAACCTCATGACAACATGTCAAAATATATATAAAAATGTATATTGTCTATGTCTAATAATACTAGCTGATATCCTGCTAGTCAGCCAGACCTCATTTTTCACAGGATATCAGTTTTAGCATCAACTTACATCTTTGTATTCTCTGTAAAATGTTTATATTGGACAAACCTGTTAAAAATATAGCGTTGCTATAACCATGATTTCATTTATTTTGTTTCATTAAACATTACTAGCTGCTTGCTAGCTTGTTTACTAGCCTGCTAGCTTGCTTTGATCGTAAGCATCTGACTATCTGTTGCTTTTTTAATTTTAGCCGTGGAAAATATAACAAAATTGTATTAAATATTATATAACTAGGCGGCACGGTGGTGTAGTGGTTAGCACTGTCGCCTTGCACCTCCAGGGTCTGGGTTCGATTCCCGGCCAGGCT
>JAQMYK010000018.1:1986812-1997477 GCA_030014345.1 Clarias buthupogon | reverse complement strand
ACACACACACACACACACACACACACACACACACACACACACACACACACACACACACACACACACACACACCTTCAAATACAGTGGTACCTCTGCATATGAATTTAATCTGTTCCGGAGGTTAATTCTTAAGGCGAACTTTCACATCACAAAACAGGATGAAGATGGTGCCAATCCATCCCAAATCAACAAGTATTCTAATCTGCATGTCTTTAGACTGTGCCGCCGCATATAAATACAATCAAAAAATCAATGTGAAAGCGGATACCTTTTCTTCTTGCTAATATCCTTAGGACTAATGGTGCTACAGTATATCTTTACTAAATCTTGCAACAAAATGCAAAAAAAAAAAAAAAGTAAACTTGCTTTGTTTGGGTTTCCACTGACCCAACCAAACACAGTTTGATCGGATACCATAAGTACACATAACCAGTTTCGAATGCCGAGGTATCACTGTGTCACTGTATCACTATGGACAAGTAAGGAAACACCAGTCAACCCATAGTGCATGCCTTTGGACTGTAGGAGGAAACCAGAGAAATCCACCAAGATCAGGGAGAAAATATACAAACTCCACACACACAGACTCTGGAGGTAAGATTTGAAGCCACAACCTTTCAGGTGCGAGTCGATACTTCTAATCACTAATCCACCCATAATGTATTATAATGTTACGTTCAGTCCGAATTCTTTCTCCAGAGCCCCGCAGTGATTCTCGATCATTACCGGGATTTGAACTCATAACCTTATTGGTAGACTCACGCTCATTAAACGGTAATGAAGTAACACTGAACGCTTAGTGTTTATGCTTGCAGCTTTTGAAGAACGCTATTATTTGTTATCTCTTAGAGTCGAATCAGAGTATCGGAAGCTCGGATTAATGAGTTAAATTCTACAGCCAGGCATTACATGGCCCACTTGACATTTCCACTATTACTGTAGGCCCATATTTGTTTTCTGTTTCTCATATCGCATCCTCTGTAGACCATTCCCACTATGAACCATTTGTCTTCCTGACCTCTAAAATCAATATGTAATTCAAATTAGTAGCTCGGAAGGAGAAAAAAAAAGGGCACGCAGAGAAAGCAGGAGAGAAAAATGCCGGAGGAATCTCAGACGAGAATTATGAGCGCTTGTTTTTAGATAAGTCACGGGTCTGAGTGCGAGGGAAAAGAAGGAAGGAAGATTCTTCGTTGTAGGATGAATGTGCTGGTAAAAGGTCTGGTGTAACGACTGAGTATCAAGTAAACGGCGCTGTGGCATTTTTAAATGGCTGTAATGGCTGTGAACGGCCGGCTACTGTACGGATTAACACTCAACTGGAAAGAAATGTAAAGGGCTTGAGGAATGAGTCAGCGCTTCAAGGAGAAGGGACTCTACCAGGGATGGATGGGGGACCAGAATGAGTTTATGATAAAGGTACAGTAATCATTATTGAGTTTGAGTGCGTAATTTTGTGAAATGCAAATCCATATATAGTTTTGTAAGTTTTTGCACTTACACTGCAAATTTACATTTGCACTGAAAATTTTTTTCAGCCTGTTCAGAGCTACATTTATATGTAAACCTACTGCAGATCAGATATACATATGGTTAAAACATGGTACAGTGTCGGTGCTAAAAAGCGTCTCACCTCGGTGAAAAAGAGAATTTTCAGACAGGATCGTATAATGCCATTTTTCATAATACTTACTGTAATGCTCCTTATCTCCTGCCTGATCCTTGTAAATTTGCATACACAATTATATTTTTATCAGATAAAAAGAAACACATTTGCTAAATACAATTTCATGCCCTTTAATGCTGTAGTGTCTTTAACTTTTTTTTATTAAAATCTTTCAATGATCTTAACCGTCATTCAGATGAAACTTGGCCAATTTAGATTTCACATGAAAAGACATAAATATAAAAAAGTGTATTATTATAATATGCTAAATTGTTAAGATATTGCAACATGAAATTTACATGGTTACGGACACTACAGATTTTTTTTGGGAAAAAAATCCATAATTTTGCATAGAATGCTTTAATTTAAGTAACACTTTTTACAGGTCATATGCTTCTAGAAGCTTACGACAATTTTAGTATCAATACTCATTAAGAAATATGAATAATTTGCATTTTAAATGATTATTATTTGATAGTGATTATTTGATTATTTGAAATGAGACGGTATAACACTAAAAATGGCCATTTTGAGGCACATATAAAATCCACTCTACAAAACAGCTGAAGTTACCAAAATTTTAGGGAAGCGAGATTCCATATTGCATTAGACAGATTAGACTGATTTTGTGTATTATTTGTATAACATAAAAAATTTAAATAAAATCAGCACCAATACTGTGTTTTGGCCAACTGTCTATTCAATACAGTACATGGATATATAACTTGAATGATAGCATGCATATAGTGTTGATGTCGTCATTTCAGAAACACAGGACAGCGGAGGGAAAGTGAAAAATCGGTGATTTAGGAGATATTTGAAGCAATGAGTCAAACAAAAATAGAGGGGATGTACGGAAATAGTAATTGACAAAACATAGCTGTTAACAACCGTGTTTTAACCCAGATGGTGTGAGCAAAGACGTATCGGTGTGTGCATCTGTGGCGTTTTAGAGGACAGATGCATTAGAGAGCATGAACATTAAAGTCAGATAAATGTCACCTGTAATGGCACTGAAATAAGTGCATGTGAACGGAGCATGAAAATAGACTTGTTAGTGATGATCAACTTTGACATGCTTGAGAGTGTAGGAGTAAAAATCAACATTAAAAAATCTATCTATTTACAGTACCAGTCAAAAGTTTGGCCACGAGTTTGGATTTATTTCTACATTCTAGAACAATACTGAACTTTTTTTAAAAGTATAAAATGATACATATGGCAGTAGGTAATTAAGTAACAAGTATCTTGTGAGAACAGTATTGTGTCGAGTGCGTTTGTAAAACCGATCAAGCTCCATGATGAAACTGTCTCTCAGGAGATAATTGTGTATTTTTAATGAACGCCTTCAGTATTATTTTACAGAAATGTAGAAAAAAATAAAAATCAGGAACGACCATGGAGTGCAAGCTTTTGACTGTAGTGTACATACCGGAAAAACGTAAGTGAGAGCCTCACCCTGCATGTCTACTTTCCTTCAACTCTGCTTTTCTTTACTACAAGCTATAAACATCAAAAAGTTTGACATTGAGTCTCTTAGCAGTAATCACATGACAAGGCTTTCCTCATTGAACAGTCTGTGGAGCTCATAGACCCAGCTGGAGCACCAAAGAATTCTGAATCGACATGCGCACTTGTTTTCTTGTCTTGGACTTCTTGACAAAATCAATCGGCAGAGCGTTTCAGGTCAAAGGTAAATGCGATGATTAAATGCAAGTCCACACTGGGGTCGGAGCGGCAAACTGCGATCGAAAGCAGAGCATCTTTAAAATGCAGGAGCTACAACAGATGCTCTGGGGAAATAGAAAGTGTAGCAGCTGGAGAGACAAACGGGTGGATATACAAAGGGGGGAAATAAGCAATTCAGTAATTATGTTCAACAGGCGTGAGAAATTAACTACGGAAAAAATAAAACACTCAAAAAATGTGATGCGCTTGTTTTGAGCAAAGCGTTTTCAAGTGTAGGATTATAATTAAACTAGAAATAAGAATTTTAATTAATCAGTTTTCATTTAGTTTTTTGTTTTTTTTTATTCGTTGCATCTATAACATGTCTTAGGAACCTGAAATTGCAAAATGAAACCAAAAGAAAAATCTTTAATTCTGTGTTATTGCAGTGTCTGAAATTTGGAAAGGCTTTGAAACTTTGAAAAAGCTCTGCACCTTCCTGTCATGCTACTGTATAACTCTGAAAAGCTCATTTGTCGATATTTTTGTCAAAATAATACTTTCGACAAACAAACAAACAAAAAAAGTTTTTATATTCTTGAAATCTTTGCACTATAAAAAAAAATTATATAACACGAATTTCGTAAAATCTTGTATTTATTTAAATTTCTTGACTGAAAATGATGATTTGATGAAAATTTTATTTTTGTACCATTACATAGCATAAAATGGATTATTATTTTTTTCTCTTTATAAAGTGTCTTTATATCATCAATTTATTTATAAATTTATTCATTTTTATTTAATTAAACAAATCCATGTTTGGTCGTACAAATAAATTTACATTTTCAAAAATAAAAATACAAAATGAAAAAAAAAACAGTTAGAAATCACCTCTTGAGCATTAAATGTGTTATCGATTCACCTGCAGTGTACGACCTGTGAGAAATCTTAACTGAAATTTAAACCTCCAAAAATATTTGGTTAAATTTGGTGATTTGTTTTTGAAGATGGTGTTGGACGGCCATGTGACGTCTCAGAAGCAGCCGTCATCCCTCTCATTCGATCACGCATGGCTGAGTGTGACAGGTGAAAATTGGAAGCTATAATCGTTACATGAAGATGAGAAGCTGTCCAGCAGCTGTGGCCACCGCTTCCGTGTCGATCGAGTTTGACAGCGTTTTCACCGGGTTAAAGCTGGAGACCTAAGGAGAACCATCCGGAACCGCCTGAGAGCAGCGAGTTGTTCGGGTCGGTGTCAGGAGAGTACAAGTTTAATGATATCAGAAATCATGTGAATTCACAAATGTGATGATGTCCAAATGTTTTCAATTAATATGTTTAAAAAGTCATGTTTCATATTCGTTTTTAAAAAATTATTTACTAAAAAAATCAGGCACAAACATTTTTTTACTAATTTTCTTTCTTCTTAAATAAGTTTTAGAAACACAATCATAAAATGCACAACTTGTGTCTAGCTACAGTAGAATCCACACTAATGTCATGAGAACATCTTAACAAATTATAAAAAACTAAATTATTTATTTAATTAACCATTTTTAAACTTTCAAAGTGCTTCAATACTGTTTTTCCTTCTTTCTATGATTTTTGGAAAATTTCGAGAACAACCACAGTGTTTGGATGAAGTTGAAATGAGTTTTATATACAGTTTGTATATATTTATATATATTATTTATGTACATTATTATGTATATTTATTTACAGACAGTTGTATATTGCTTGATTAAAAGCATGTTCGTATGGTGAAAGTTTGTACTTTTCATGTGAAACAATTGATTTATGGTTATGTAACATGCTGTATTTGGAATGAGTCTCCAGATTTGGCATGTTGTAATAGACAGAAATAACAACAAAGCTGTGAAAGAAAATTGTATTTCCAAAAGATTGTTACAAAATGGCAAATTGTGATTTTTTTTTTTGGTAACATCAAGAAAGAACTGTGGTGAGGGAACAGATGAATCAAATTTATTATATGATAAAGTTTGATCCTAATGACTTCCCATAATCGCAGTGCGGTTACCCGTCTGTGTACGTATGCCACATTTAACGCGGATAATAAGATGACTGAGGAAACATCACCAGGTGCTGAACAACAAGTTTCATTATAAAAAGCTTCTAGATGGAAGTTTGGATAAAACCAATGTTGTGTGCTCGAGTTATCTTTCAAGAACACATTACAGGTAAGACATGGGAGTGGCGGCTCAGACGGGTCAGGCTCTAGGTTGTCATCTGAGGATGCGTGTTCGAGCCCTGCCCGTCGGTAGGTTGCCACACCCTCTAACTACTCAGAAATGCAACGCCGGTCCCATCTGAGAGATTTTAATTTAACATTTGTTAAATATTAATGTTTGAGATATTATAAAACTGTTTCCTCTAACCAGTCTGTCATGCATTTTTTTAATTCCAACATTGCACATTTATAATACAAGACAATCTGCGTATTTTAAAATTGTGATTAATCATGATTAATCACAGACACTGACTGTGATTAACTAAATTAAAATTTTTAATTGACAGCACTAAACGTGACATAACCTAAGTAAGAACAAGAAAACCATTTGTTCCAGAACATTAAGCGGAATGAAAAGTGTGATACACCATTCTCTAATTAATGTTGGAGCAAAATGACCATGTTGGGGCTTCAAAGTGTTAACAGTAACTTTCTGTACATGTGACGGACATTTAATCAGTTTCTTGCTGTGCTGTGGAAAGTGAGAGTAACTCTTCAACACGTCTTTATTAAAAGTGCAGATTGCAATGCTGCAATGCGACCACGGCGTGATGGTTTCTGAAAACCTCTCATTTAGACCTGGTACCTGAAAGCCTGCATTATTTATGACGCAAATGAACAGTGCAGCTTTTCTCCTGCAAGTCTCTGTGGAAAACAACAAAAACACAAGCGCCCACGACTTTAGTGCTCAGAGAAGCCGAGATAAAATCAAGCAATCTTTCATCTTATTGCTTTTTAATGTTCGACTATATTATTATTATTATTATTATTATTATTATTATTAATATTATTTTCTTTATTATTGTCATACAATATTTTTTTAGCTTATCAAAGCACCAAGGTCAATAAAGACAACCGGCTGGTTTGCACTTTATCTGCATCCACAATATTAATAAATATTAAAAATGAATAAATAAATTGCAATTTTTTGTATGTGTCACCTTTGTGTTACAATGGCACTCATTTACATTTTCAAAACACTCGTCTATTTATTTTTCTAATTAGGATCCTGTTGTTATTTATACTAACTATAGAACAGAAAAAACTGTTTTTAAAGCGACCTTGTGATTGGAAGAGGTTCAACTTATTAATATGATTCATTTAAATCTTTCATGAATCATTCATTCTGATTCATCCCTGTTAGGTTTAAAAGTGTGTCCGAAATAAGTTTTAAGCTGAATTAAAAGAAGAAGAGTTATTGCTTGTTGCGTCCGCTACGTCTTGATACAAGTACCGGTCCAGGACACACACACAAGACATGATGTCTAACAATTCTCAACAAAGAGAGCACGTTTAAAGCACTTGGTCAGGTGCCATGTCCCGAACATCAAAGGACCCGGAGACAGACAGGACTCCTGGATAAACAAAAGAGTTCTAGCGGACAAGAGCCATTTGGATGAACAGTATATGTGTCTGGATACAGGATGTAGAAGGTGTTACCACATAAGGAGTCAGGACATGCAGTGAGGAGGCTGTTCTCAGGGCACAGGAACGCTCATCACATTATAATACATTACTATTGTATATTATAATACCTTAAAATACCACATTGATACCACACCAAATGATTCAGACTTTTTCATATGAATCATTTGCTCTCACATGCAACTGTTTTTCCAATCAGGTTTTTTTGTTTTACAGCTGACACGTTTGTTTTACACGATTCCTTTATTCTCAGTTTTTTACCACAAATAATACATTTTTCATACGTTCTTTTCATATGTTTAATTTCCAGACTACTGAATTGTTTTCTTTAGTTTTTTTTTTTAAGTATTTTCTTAAAATAAAACTTTTCAAATGATTTTCGCATTTTTTATTTTTTCAACCCCACAATTTCACACTCCTTCACCTTCACCATTTTTTTTTCAATATTGTAAATTACAGACAAACTATGAAAGAACATGTGGAATTGTGTAGTAAACATAAACATGTTAAACATCCCAGAATATGATTTATATTTTATATTTTCCAAATTAGCTACATTTAGTTTTGATGCCAGCATGGCACACTCATGACGTTTTCTCATCGGATTCCGAGGTAGTCACCTGGAATGGTCTTCACTTCACAGGTACAGTATGACACGTCAAGAGTAAATTTCTTGCCTTTTTTCTTGTGCTTTATACCCTAAATAGTCTTGTGCAGAGAAAGGGTCGGTACAGAGTCAATAACCCTATTAGTGTTATTACAACTACTGTAGAAATCCATATGGCCAGAAACATTCAGTTATGTAAAGAGAATAGACGGTCCATTATTACTTTAAGAAATAAAGGTCATTCAATCTGAAAAATCTGAAGAACATGTCCACAAGCGCAGTTGACAAAACCATCAAACACCATGCTGAAACTGAATCAGTTCCAGGAAATGAAGCCCAAGAGCTACCTCTGCTGCAGAGAATATGTTTATTAAATTGACCAGCTTCAGAAACCTCTGGTTTATAGCACCTCAGATTTTCAGAGTTCAAGCAGAAGACATCTCTCAACATCCATTGTTCAGAGGAGACGGCGAGAGTCAGGTCTTCATGGTGAGTCCAAGTGTGAAATTTTTGGTTCTAACAGCCGTGTGTTAGACATAGAGAGAGTGAACAGATTTTTCCTGAATGTGGAGGAGGTGTGAGGGTGCAGGGATGCTTTGCTGGTGACACTGTTGGTGACTTAGTCAAAATTGAGGGCACACTCAACCAGCATGGCGACCCCTGCATTCTGCATCAACATGCTATACCATCTGGTTTGCACGTAGTGGGATCATTGTTTGTTTTCCAATGTTTTTTAGATTTTTTGTTCAAGAAGGAGAGTGATGGAGTGCTGGTGATGACCTTGAGATGACCCGGTTTCCACAATCACCTGATCTAATTTCAATTGAAATGGTTTGGGATGAGTTGGACTGGAGAGCGAAGGACTCAACACCTCTGGGAACTCTTGGAAAACCATTCCACTTCACAACCTCATGAGGCTGACTGAGAGAACCCCAAGAGTGGGCAAAGACGTCATCAAAGCAAACGGTGGCTACTTTAAAGAATCAAAAATATAAAATCGTCATTATTTTACAGGTTTTTGGTGACTACATCATTCCATTTATGTAATATTACTAATGTGCAATGTTGAAAACAACAGAAATAAAGAAAAAACATTAAACAAGAAGGTTTGTCTTAACTTTTGACTGGGATTGTAATTTTTTAGGGTACTTAAAAACAAACCCTCGGCTATACTTTTTACATTTATTTTTTAAATGTGATTACAGGCTAGTGTTTACAAATGATTTTTTAGATCCTGTATGGTTGGTGTGATATTAAATTCACGTGTGTAACTCCAGTGTCAAATGCACCTACATTGGTGTAATCACGTATTACACGGTTGTGTTTGCTTTTTTTCCACTTAAGTCCATAGGCAAATGAGCAAAACTTTCCACTCACAGCGCTAAATTACTGTATTTGTGTAGCAAGCAACTAGCCAAAGCCGGCAGTAGCTAGCATGCTAGCACAAGTTGCTGATTAGCCTTAATTTACTGGACATGTTAGTTCTCATGCTCATGCCATGATGTTCTCTTCAGGACAGCATCGTAACACTGGTCCTGCAGATGAAGACACATTTGTACGCTTCCAAAAACACGTCAGCGTGGCGACACTGCCCAGGTGTGGAAAATGATATAATAATCAGAGCAAATTGAATGTGAATTAGGTGAAATTGGAGTAAACAAGGTGTGCCGACTCGATAGGAATTAATTCAGCTTTATCTGCTGGATTTCATCACCAATTTTGCTCACTGCAGGGACACAATTATCCTCACAAGAGACGGAATATTATAGCACACACACACACAAACATGAACACACACACACCTCCAATCACAGTCCGGGGTTTCCTGCCTGCTCTGTTTACTCCACTCTCACTCACTCATCTTCTATACCACTTTATCCTGTAATCAGGGTTGCGGGGACCTGGAGCCTATCCCAGGAGACTTAGGGAATGAGGCGGGGTACACCCTGGACAGGGTGCCAATCTATTGCAGGGCACACACATATACACACACTCACACACTACAGACTCCATGCACACAGAGACGGGAATCGAGTCTGGCCGGGAATTGAACCCGGACCCTGGAGGTACAAGGCGACAGTGCTAACCTGTTTACTCCAATATTCTATAAAAAATGTGCGACTATTACATGTTCAGGTAAAAATATCTCATTCTTCC
Source organism: Clarias buthupogon (assembly GCA_030014345.1). Classification (NCBI taxonomy): domain Eukaryota; kingdom Metazoa; phylum Chordata; class Actinopteri; order Siluriformes; family Clariidae; genus Clarias; species Clarias buthupogon. The sequence continues at coordinate 1,987,703 of JAQMYK010000018.1, read as the reverse complement.
TGAACAGGATAAAAATCAATGAGTCCCTGGTAATAACATTTACAGGAAAAATGACACACCGGTCACGTGTGAGTAATGTGTGTAAAAATAAACAAACGTGCGTTTCATCGTGCGGGTTTAATAAACTAACATCTGTGTGAGAAAATCAGATCTGACAAATACAATCTAGTAGACAACGGGAGTCAAACAGACATGCACACAAGGGGAAACAAACCAATAATGTTCAAGCAAACATGAGAATCAGAGAATCGTGTTAAAGGATCATGGGTAAAAAAAAGGAAGGTGTGTGAGAGTCCCGTAACATTAAATATATCATGTGTAATAATGATGTTTAAATGCAGTATATAAAAAGCATCTATAAGAAGGAGTCACAGGGAGCCTGGAGCCTGTGCCAGGAGACTTAGAGCACGAGGCGGAGTTCACCCTAGACAGGGTGCTAATCCATCGCAGGGCACACACAAGTGCCCAAAAACATTGGCCTTCCCAAATTGTCCCAAAACAGTGCATGTTGACTGAAAAAGGGATTAAAGACAACGGTCGCCATTGGCCTCCACAGTCCCTAGTTGGACTACAGAGGATGGATGGATATTCCAAAATATCAAAATCAGTACAATTCGTATTCTCACACTAGTCTACATGTTATTTAGACTAGATGTTTGTTCCTAGAATTCAAACAGAATTCCAACATAAGCATTCCAACCTTTAACTCGGAATGATATACACGAGGAACTGAAATGATCAGGGGCCGGTTTCTCGATAACGCACACTATTCGCGCGCTAAGAAGACTCTTAAGATATATCTTACGTTAAGTGATAACGTTTCTAAGTGTATTTCTCGAACTGTCTCTTAGGAGTCTTCTTAAGTCGCTGCCTCTTACGTCCGACGTTACA
>JAQMYK010000018.1:1966482-1977263 GCA_030014345.1 Clarias buthupogon | reverse complement strand
GGGAATTGAACATCCCGTTTTTTTTTTTTTTTTTTTTTTGCTTTTTGCTTTATGTAGGAGTTTGATTTCCAAGCCCTCGGTAATCTCAGGCGGCTAATCAAACATCTTGGGCTGAAAGAAAAGACGCGTGTGTGTCTTTCAGCAGCCGTCATCTTCCAGTCTACTACGCTAATAATCTCGCCCCGGCGGCGCCCCGACCAAATTGATTATGCCATTTTTTTTCTCTGCTGCTGCCATCCTTTCAGGCCATACACGCAGTCTCTCTCTCTCTCGCTCTCTCTCTCTCTCTCTCTCTCTCACACACGCACACATACCCACACACACTTCTGCTAACCATGGTCCTTCTTCATATTTCTCTCTCTTCTTTCCATCTCCATCTCTGGCTGAATTATGCATGCAGCTTCCATCACTCATGCTCCTCTAACAGCATCTTCTTCAGGCAATTAGCGCTCCTGAGCAGCAGCAGCAGCAGCAGCAGCTCAGAGAAACTTCTAGTTTCAGGGAACTTGTTAAACAGTGAGTGACTCAGATTCACATTCTCGCCCTGTCTCGCCCCGACTCGCCCAGATTCCTCACGGCCAATTAGCCGACTTGTAGCAACAGGTGAGATTCTCGCTAAGCTCACGATTCAAACAGATGTTCAGAGGATAGTGAAGAGGTTTGATTCATTTTCCCACAGCAGCTTTGACGCTAGACGGGTTTTAATATTAATGCGCTTGTTGTAATACTGTACACTGTACAGGTTTCCATGGTAACAACTTGGACGCAGATTTCTATAGGGATGATTTATGTTTGTTTGTTTATTTATTTATGCGTAGTAGGCATACTTACCCTCCAGGGTCCGGGTTCGATTCCCACCTCGGGGTCTGCGTGCGTGATGTCTGCATGCTCTGCCCGTGCTTGGTGGGTTTCCTCCCACAGTCCAAACACATGCAGATGCGTTCCCAAAAATCACTCGTAGTGTCTGTATGGATTGTGAGGTCCTACCACGGTCCTAAAAATTGGAATAAATACAACAGTCAAAATTGGTGCCACCGGCCCCTATAGTTGGACTACAGAGGTTCCTAGATGGATGGATGGATCGGAATCTCCAGTGTTCAGGTTCTATTCTTCAGGATAGATGAGTATTGCGGTTTCTCTGTAACGTGAAAAAGAGAGAGACTGATAATGGAACATTTATAGCTGCTATAACACAAGTAAAAACAGCAGTGGAACCGTAATCAGCTGGAATGTATAATATTTATTAATAAACTAAAAATCTGTTAATAGCTGTGGTATAAGACGGAAGAATAAAACACTTTATGATGTGCTGCTGAGGAAAACCGTTTTCCCGGAGCATTTATTACTGCATATGAATTAGTCGACTAACTAGTTTTTAATGTTAAACGGTATTAATGAGCAGCTTTTCCCGGCACCATCTTGTAAACAAAATTATTTTGGATTTTTTTTTCCCCCACAGAGATCTGTAAATCACAGTAATCAGATAAAGCGCATGCATTTTCACTTTTCATTTATTTCCTGCAATCATCACACACTTCTCACTGGCTAATGAATGACACACGCAATTTACTTTCACCTGACAAGCAGAATGTTGAAAATGAGGGAGAGGAAAAAAATAAAAACTTAGTAGGGGGAATTAGACGCCATGCTGTGCGTCTGTGTGCTGGTTTTCAGTCTTGGCTACGCATTATGTTCGAAATTATACACTTGCTTACGTCTTTTGTACGTCCATTACATCCTGCGGGAGAAAGCGCTGCCTCTGTGACGACGGCTTTAATCCTGACAAAAACTGCTCGGAGCTGAGAGAGTGATCCTTAAACAAATGCCTGCTGAGATCCAGAGGTATTTGTATGTCACTTTTCTTTTATATAAAGATATACGGGAGGATAGAATCGGTGTCCGTGGCGAGAACTCCCACTTTTGAAGTCAGCATCGCATTTGCATCCCTTTTAAAATGCAGCTCGATCCATCATAAACATAAATCCTGCTGAAACAGGATGTTATTAAGAAGAAGGGGGTTAATAGTTCAGGCATAAACCTAGCAATTGTGCACGCCAAATTGCTTCTGGCTCTCTCTCGTCCTTATAAAAGATCTCAGCTTAAAAGAAACCAAGCCTCGGTGTCGAGAACAGCATCTTTGCCGGTGTACAGTACTGTACGTGGATGCACTCCGACACTGGAGACACTGACACTGGAGACTCCTTCTGTTACACAAATATCTCATGGCCTTATTAACGATCACACACACACACACACACGTTTGTTTACATGGAGCGGTTCTGTGTGTGAACTGTCACTTACTGTATATGAGTATTAGATCGAGTGCATTTACTGTGTGTACAGTATACAGTACAAACCTGGGAAATCAAATCAACACCTTCAAACTAATCGGAAATCAGAATTAAACAGTGCTGTAGTGTAAGGGACAAACATCAATAGGGACAAAACGTCATTTAAACTAATTTAGCTAAGATGTATTGCTAGATCGTCCCAACGTATACAGTACTTATTGATGGTATTTGGTCACATGGCTCTTTTACCTATGAATTGGCTGAACATCACCTACTGAATGGTATGATTTACTTACAGTTATATATTCACTCCATTAAAGACCAACTCATACCAGACTGTCGTAAACTTATTTGTTATGAATTGTCAAGACCTGCTGTGATTTCCTATGGTGACCTGCTAACTGTGACCTGGATAACCATGCAATGTTAATGCAAAATGTAGTAATTAATCTCACCACAGAGGTGTAGTGCCTATTAGAGCATATTCTTTAGTAGTTTAGCATGCAGGGTTGAATTTTAGTTGCTATTTTAGTCATTTTGCTCCAAAGGATGTACAATAGGTTTTTAAGAATGCTTCATGTCAATACTAAGCAAATAATACTGCACAATTCGTGTTGTATAGTCATGCCATTGTGAAGACTATCATCAAATTGTTACAATCCACATACAAAGTATACCTTTGTTGGGCAGACTACACAAATCCTGTACTTGAATAGAGGAGATTCTTTAGTTCGGAGTATACTATTTTCATCGCTGTCTGTAACCAGCCTGACTTCTGATTTCAGAGACCCGTAATGTTATTAATCATGTCACACACAAAAAAAAAGAAAGAAACACAATTACAAATAATGCTCATCAGGCAGCAAAATTCCCGCTTCAAATACTACACACCGCTGTGGATATGTAATGCAGCAGCAGCAGAAATGTTGCTAATTAAAAGTACAAATATTTCCTGTACAATGTAGTGGAGTAAAAGTAAAAAGTATCTACTAATAAAACTACTCAATTACAGATATATGAAATATTTAATTAAGTATAGTAATGGAGTAGATGTACTTAGTTACCTCCCACCTCTGCTTATAAATTTCTATAATGGTTGTTTAGTCAGAGACAATATTACAGATTTTTGAGCATGGGCGAATTTTTGTTTAAACGTCTACTGTAGGATATCTCTCGCACTGTAATGTGCCAGAACCAAACTCTGATTGAAAGCGAAACATAATATTATTTATAATTAGATATAGTATAAATAAAGACAATTGAAATAACATATGGTTTGATGTTCTTAAAAAATACTTTATAATTGGGTGGCACAGTGGTGTAGTGGTTAGCACTGTCGCCTTGCTCCTTCAGGGTCCGGGTTCGATTTCTGGCCAGGCTCAATTCCTGTCTCTGGGTGCATGGAGTTTGCATGTTCTCCCCGTGCTTGGTGGGTTTCCTCCGGGTACTCCAGTTTCCTCCCTGTCCTGTAATGGATTGACACCATGTTCTAGGTATACTCCACCTCATGCCCTAAGCCTCCTGTTATAGGCTCCAGCCACCCCCCCCCACCCCCAACACCCTGAATACAGGATAAAGTGGTATAGAATGTAGTATAATAGAAATACAACCTTCAAGGACAATAATCAATTTCAAAGTGTTAATAGTGGTTCAGCTTCTTCACACCAACCAACAGTTGATTATTTTTCTAGAACAGCATAACAGAGTGTTTATTTTTAGATTTATTTTTTTTTATTTTATAAGTGTAACTGTCATGTAGTTTAAGATATGAGTGGATTTTGTATGCATGTGTTACAGGTGTGTGTGTGTGTGTGTGTGTGTGTGTGTGTGTGTGTGTGTGTGTGTGTGTGTGTGTGTGTGTGTGTGTGTGTCTGTATGTGTTAAAGATGTGTGTGTGTGTTGGGGCGTGTATTTGTGTGTTCTTCTTTCACATGCAGAGCATGAGCTCTGGGAATCTCTAAATGCCAGTTCCACTATTCTGGCTCATCCTGATAAGGAGTAATCTGCTTATGCATGAAGTAAAAGACTAACCATCTCAGTGATAACGCTGCGCTCAGTAGTATACCTGTACGATAAAGATTTGGAGTGTAACTGAAGCAGCTGTCTCATTTCACACAAACAGTTTCATACCTGAGTCTCCAACAATGAAAGTGGACTCCATATTAACTTAAACACCTTTCCCATTATACTGAACTTTCAGCCTCAAAGCGCACAGTGTGACTGCAGATCAATCCCTGCTATATCTGTCTGATATCATCCAAATGAGGACAGCTTCCCTGTTGAGTCTGGTTCCTTTCAATGTTTCTTCTTATTGCCGTCTCAGGGAGTTTTTCTTGCCACCGATAGTTACACATATTTAAAATTGATTTTCATATATCATTTTTATTATTCTGTAAAGCTGCTTTTTGATAATGACCATTGTTAAAAGCACCACACAAATAAAATTTAAGTGAAATTAAATGTCAGTGTGCATGTGGAGAATATTGGTGATGCCACAGCATTCCTTAATAATAATAATAATAATAATAATAATAATAATAATAATAATATTGAATACTAATACCATATTATTATTATTATTATTATTATTATTATTATTATTATTATTATTTTCAGCAGTCATCTTGTAGTGCCTGAGTAGTCATTAAAATGATTCTTGTAACAGTTATCATAACACAAAGAGCTGTTGAATTCTGGACTCTGATTGGTCGGCTCTGATAGTAGTGTAGCTGCAACACAACTTTTGCGTTCCTATTGTAGATTTATTTTAATGAGTTATTGTTTTCCTAATAACATTTTATTTCAATTTGTAACAATAACAATATTTTGTGTTTATTTAACATTTCTGGAAGTCTCCAGTGTCAGTGCTTTATAACAGTCAGAAATGGGAGAGAGCTACAATTTATATATAATTAAATGTCATTTTATTTAATATGATGCATTATATTTTTATCCATTCATGGTCAAGTATGTTCAGTGTTCAATGTTTTAATTATATTATAATTATTTTTGTTTCTAGTTTCAGGTTAAAATGTATGTTATGTATTAAAGCGCAAAAAAAAAAAAAAAAAACACAATTGTTGACATGGTAAAGTTTTCTGAAATATGTTTTGTTTTATTTATTTATATATATTTTTTAGAAGAAGAAAGAAAGACTGGTGAGGAGATGACACTTTTCAGCTGCTGTAAATCAAATAAGAACAGGAACAAACTCACTGGTTTCCAGTACATCAAATCCATCTCCACAAACATTGCTTCAATAAACCAGTTTCAATTTATTGTTTTCCTGTAAAGACACAACATAAAGTGTTTTATATCTCATACATAAGTCACCCAAAAAGTCTGGTTCCATGGGATAAAGTACGGCAGATGCTCAAAATGATGCTTTCAAGAACAATACAAGAACATTGAACCTTTCCTCATGTATCAGAATTGATGTTCCACGCAAAGATGATATGATTTTATCCTTTAGTTCAGCTAACTGTTCTAAGCAGAATCAGTTTCAAGAACATGCTATCCCCACTGCGCTTCACGCTGCACTGACCCACTCTGGACACCAGGGAAGATGTGAGACGATTCTCTTCATAGACTTTTAGACTCTGTCTTCAACACCATTATCCCAGTCACAAAAACCTATCAACCTTGTATTTCATCTGCTCACCTGGCACTGGATCTGGGACTTCCTTGATCACCACCATCAAATTTGCCTTCATTGATGATGTTCAAAGTCTAGCAGTGTAGTGCTTAGAAAACACTAAAAAAAAACAAAGGAACTAAGACTTTGGGAAGTATACTGAAGGCCCCAATCCATTATACATCAATGAAGCCTGTGTAGATATGGTCCCTGCTTTCAGGTTCTTGGTTATGCACATCACTGATGATCTCTCTTCGAACATGAACACCACAGCAGTAGTCAGACTGGCAGAGCAGTGACTCTACTTCCTAAGGATCCTCAGAAAGAAAAAAAGAAAAAAAAAAAGGCTTGCAGCCATGAGAAGCTGCTGGTGTCCTACTCCCACAGCTCCACTAAGATTGTTCTGATGTACTGTCATTCTCTATGATACACCAGCTGCTCAGAGGGTCATCAACACCTCCCAGGGAATTATCATCTGCTCTCTGCCATTCCTGGAAGATGCCTTGAGTTCTCGCTGCCGTAGCAGCGCAGCCAACAGTCTGAAAGACACATCCCACCCTGGACATCATGTGTTTGACCTGTTTGACCTGCTGCACTCTGGCATGAGCTGCTAGGGGAAAAGCAGTCTTCCGAACAACTTCCACCCCAGAGCCATACGAGAACTGAGCACTGCCAAATGCTGGCACTTGGAACATCTGAACTATACACTTACACACTTACAGTTACTTTACAGAGCCAAGCGTGCTGGAGTACATATTTATTCCCAACTGTATCTGTGAAAACTGCAATTCAACAAACATGCACTATCTTCAAATGCAACTACTACTTCTGTTTTTGTGCTCTTCTGTTTATTATATTTTTATTCACCATCAGGACTGGAACTTTGTGCAATTTTGTTCCACACTGTGCGATAACAATCAGGGAATCTATCCAATCATACAGTAGATCCCTATTCTATGGATCAAGACTATTCAGCCTTGCTTTATACCAAATAATCACCATTAGAATAAAATATAACTTTATTCAAATCTGAGTCTGTCTATTCATAAAAACCTTATTCATAATGAAAAAAAAAAGTTTTTGGTTTGTGAAACATTTCACTACTGGACAAGCGTTTTTTTCCCTCTCCTGAGCTTTTGTTGCTTGCCTTGAGGTCCATTAGTCCTATTAAAAATCAAAAATTCATTCCAGCAGCTTTGAAACCATCTACGCACCCGAGTGCTGCACTTACGTACAAATCGTGAATGCGTGTGCAGTCAATTAGTGAAATTAAACGTACATTTGCACTAAAAGTCTCTCTATAGGCTTCCTTTTCATTATGACTGTGTGTCCTGCACAAGACGTGACCTCAAACGATAAAACTCCATAGATGGTGCAGAGTACCTTTCTCTCTCTCTCACTTTTTTTCTCCCTAGCACCTTATTAAATCTTTCATATTTTTTGTATGGATTGTTTCCTCAAGGCCTCCGCTCTCTGTTCTCAGAATATGAAATATCGACTAGCTTATCTGGATGTTTTTGACCCTGTTGCCTAGAGCAAAGTATTTTACCTTACTGTGAAAATGCGAGCGTAGGAATGTGAAATCGTTTCGAATGTACAGGCATATATAAAATAAAATCTGTCCATTTGGGGAGGTGTTGTAGTTAATATAATTTCCCTGACAGTGTGATGAAAGCACTTTCTGTCTTATTAATGATTTCAGAGACATACTCTATTTGATATTTTCATCATATCTATTGTTAAAACAATCAGTTATCCTGGTTATATACAAAAGAGGCATTCGAGTCAAACCGGGACTTTTGATTTTTCTATATATTCCCCTGCTACGCTAATGCACTTATCCCAGTGTTTCACTAGTGCTTGGATACCATCGAGGTAGAAAGATTTCTCAGTAGGCTGGAGCCATGATCGGACTGCCATTCTGATTCCCATCTGAAACGCCGGCCTCCCAGGAACTCCTTTAATGCCCCAAACATGTGGAGATCAGGACTGTATGGGGGATGTGGCAATAACTCCCATCCAAATCCAAGTGGTGTTGGTTAATGATTGTGTGTAGAGTTCCCATAGACAGATGCGTCTTTTCCGCAAATTAGTGACAAGTTATTCAGCAGTGCCAAAGGCTGATTGTCTCCATGTTGTGCCGCATCGATGCCGGCTGTAATCCATGCTAAAGGAGCTCCAACTAAGTATTGAGTGCATAAATGAACAAATTTTTCAGAAGTGTGACATTTCTGTATTGTAAATCCATTTTTATAATTGATCTTAGGAAATCTTTTGAGATATTGGATGTTTGATTTTCATGAGCCGTGTGCCGTAATCATTCAAAGTAAAACTAAAGAACTTTCACTTTATATGTAATGAATTTAGAATATATGAATTTTAAATAAAATAAATTATCAAGGGAAATTAACTGTTCTCATGATATTCAATTTTTTTAGATGCACTGAAAAAATTATATATATGTATGTATAACATTCTTGCAGTGTTTTTCTTTGTGGAGAGCTAGGCAGAGAAATAAAGAACAGTACACAGATTTTTTTTTCTCTTAGTTTGTCACTGCCATTCATACAGATTCGAACACTCCATTTCGCCACCGCTGCTGCTGCTGCTGTTGTTGTTGTTGTTGTCACTGTGTGTGAGCTCCAGCCCTGAACTTTCTTCTGCAGCTTGCTTTCATTCCCCTTCACCTACATTTTCCCCCTTTTCCTCTAAATCACAAGCTCCCAAACACATTCCCTAAAGGCTGTTAATTAACTGATTAGTTTAATCAGGTGTGCTGGAATCTGGAAAAAATACACTAACATCTGCAGAGCATGGAGGTCCTCAGGGACCAGTGTTGGGAACCTTTGATCTAAATGAACCTCATTTCCGAGCTCTCTCTCTCTACATTACTACAGCTTTCTGGAATTGCTCACAATTTGCTGAATCATCTAATACAGCAGCAGCTCTGAGAGTCTTACTGTTTCTATAATAACGGCTGGTTTGCAGGGATTTTTTTTTAATAAAGTATGTTGAAGTTTTATGAAAGGAGTCTTCAGTTCCAATGCTTTTGGAACAAGTAACTGTAACCACATTTAGATTAAGCATTTTTTGTGTGGGGAAACCCTGGAACATTCAATTGTACAAATCAGCTCCTGAAGCATTTAGAACCAGTCAGAACAGAACATTATATGTGTGTGTAAATCTCTTCTTTGTCTCCTAGACAGAAATGAGCTGTCTTTGAGACATGAATGAGATTTTAGTCCTTTTTTCTCAATCTTCTCAAATGTGCTTCAAATATGGCTCATTACCTCTAAATCTCTAAATCTTTGAGATACACACAAAGTAGACAGGGCTTGTAAATTATGCATTGGGATGGAGGGTTAGTAGGTTAGATCAATGAAATGTGAAATTAATTAAAATAAAATAAATCTAAATATTTTTGTGCTGCAGGTAATGAGGCTCGCTCTGCTAGCTCTCACTGCAGGAATATTTCTCACCTGTGGGAAACACTGCAATGTGCAAATTACTGCTTTAGAATTGCAAAAATAAAGTTTCTCTTTTAATCAATCATGTGTTCGATGAAGATATGTAGATATGAAGGCTGGTAATGACTAAACTCCATTACAAAATTGCTTTGTAATAGATACATGTTTTATTTTGAAATCTAGCTTTATTTTTTTTTTAATCCAACCACCAGTTATATTATCATACAGTACACCCAGGTTTCCCTAGTTGATCAACATGGTTGATAACCTTTTACAAATGTGTATTACACCCTAATGAATTTATTAAAATTAAACTGGCAAATGGCAAACTTACTTTACATTCTGTATAAATGTAATTACTAATAAATAACTAAAATAAAATATACAGATTTTTTTTTTTAATCAAGAAGTGAAGCAATGAGATAATGTTTGTGTTCAGCGATTTCTGTCTACACTTATCATTTAGGCCAATTACATGATTACGATTGATTATACATTTATGACTGAATGTTCAACATTTTCTCATGGCCAAACCAATTAAGCCTACAGTACATATAGATTCTAATAAAGACATAATTTCTCACAATTTCTCCCACACATGCTCTAAGCCTGCAGATGTTTAAGTGTCCAGTGTGTTAGAGAAATGTGCAGGGCGTCGCCAGGTCTCGGTGTCAAGTCAGCAAAAAACACTATCCGTCATTCATCCAGACCTTTAGATGGCGGTAGCGCAACACCTTCTTTGCCTGCTGCAGATAAAAGTCAAAGCGGACGGCCAAGGTGGGTTTTACCTTTTTTGCGCCAAAAAAAAAAAAAGTTATTATACTAAAATAAAAATAGTTATTATGAATAGTTATTACTGACAAGGAGTCAGAATGTCAAAAAAAAAAAAAGTTGGAATGTTAAAAAATGTTAAAGGTAAAACAACAGAGTCTGCCGTAAAAAAAAAAAAAGAATATGTTTGTTTGTGGAAAGGTTATCTTGGTAATTTTATACACTTTAACTGGGTTCTTTTTAGAAGCATCCCACCTCAGGAGACCAAGAATCTCAACAAAGAAACTGCAGTAGAATGTTCCGGAGTTTCATGCATCTCATTTATATCTGGCTTTAATCTCATTATGTTTTTGTATATGGATCATTTGCATAAGAATATTGTAAAAAAAAAAAAAAAAGAATTCTATATATATATATTTAATCAAATTCAATATATTATCAGAGGTGTCAAGTAACGAAGTACAAATACTTCGTTACCTTACTTAAGTAGAAATTTTGGGTATACTATACCTATACTTTACTGGAGTAATTATTTTTCAGCCGATCCATCGCACCTGCACATGACGTCACGTCACACACTCCAGCAAGGACGTTTGAATAAAATAGCATTTTCGGTTG
>JAQMYK010000018.1:1908628-1918893 GCA_030014345.1 Clarias buthupogon | reverse complement strand
GTTGCTGAGTCTAGACCTGAGTAACTGAAGCAACCCCAGATCATAACACTGTCTCCAGAGTCTTGTACAGTGGACACGATGCATGATGGGTGCATCGCTTCATGTGCTTCCCTTCTTACCCTGACACGCCCATCACTCTGGAATAGGACTCATCAGGTCACATAACCTTTTTCCATCGCTACTGATATTTATTTGCACATGCTGTTTCTCTGAGCACATTTCGGGATCAGCTTTATTCTTCCATGTTTTGATAATGTGTTGGACAGATCTTAATCTCCCTAGTAGTTGCCTAATTTGACACTTCTGAATCACTGAATCACAGTAATATCTTTATTAGAAGACCTGTGGTCAAGGAAATGTTGTTTAAGAAATGAGAGACTCCTTACTGCATCAGTTGGGGTTAAAAGAATTGTTGCCAGATCCACTGTTAGTCACTTAAGTAATTATTCAGTCATAGGCTCTTAAGTATGTGCTTATTTAATTCCAAACCGCAACTTGTTTTGGCCAGGCTGTGTATTTACTACGTGACTTGAAAAATACTTGTATTTAAGCAAACTCTCTCTCTCTCTCTCTCTCTCACACACAAACACACACACATACACACACACACGCACACACTGACAGCATCAACAGGGAATATTCTCAGCGTCTGGTGATGTCTATTGGTTTGTCCGTTCAGCCATGGACAGAAATAAGAAGCTCAGGTATAAAAAGTGGCACGGTTCCAGTGTTTCGCTCATGTAGATGTAAAAATATAAATAAAACTTGACATTTTTAACATCCTACTTTGGATTGTTTTTCAGATTTTTTTTTCTTATTCCTTGGTCCACATGGAACAACAGGAAAACTCTTCACATCTAGAGTCAGCTCCTGAGCTTTTGTTGACTTTCTTGTCTGTGAGTTAATGAGGCCTTAACACACAGATGACTGCAAAATTACTGACTGTGATATACATAAATGTGTGGATGTTCCAACACAGTTTTATGTATTTATTTTTTATTCATATTTAATTCCTATTAATATGCTTTTATTTTTAAGGTCACGGTTGGTTGTATAACCATTTCACTGCATATCGTACTGTCTATGACTGTGTACTGTATGTGACAAATTAAATTAGAATTAGAATTTTTATACAGTGTGTCCAAAAATTCAGGGACAAATGGGAATATGGTATGCTAATATACATCAATGTCATGGTATCCCATGTCTTCTCATCTCAGAATATTGTGTCTTCTCGACCATTTTTAGTTTATTCTTGATTAGTGTCCTTATTTGAGTTCCTTAGTTTCAGTTATATTCATTGTTTTATGTACTGTACCTGTGTTGGTGCTCCTGCAAGACCCTGTAGTCTCCGTTTCTTACTCTGCATGTCTTTGGACTGTGGTACGAAACTGGAGTACCCACCAAGCACTGAGAGAACATGCAAACTCCATACACACCGACCCAAGGCAGTTAGTGAACCCACGACCATGGAGGTGCTAACCACTACGCCAACATGCCGCCATGCTTTATTTCATGCCTGTTGGTGTACGCTTGTAAATAAAAATTTGCCTGAGTTTACATCATCCCTCCAACAGAATTCCTGACCATCGTAATCTGGATATAGTACTCAAGGGAAGGAGGCACTTCCATACACGATATACGGGCAAGCTTCCCCAATATTTTTTGGTGGGGGGTGTCCAGGGTGAGGTATAGACTGTGCTCGAGTAAAGGGGTAATTGTCCTGTATAGAGAGCCATGGTCTGGCTGACAGAATGGGTCCCAGCACCATGCTCCAATAAATGGCCAGCTCTGCTTTTGCTCCAAGCTACACTTCCTGTCCAGGACTTAGTGGGGATTCGTGATTACTCTGCCCAAGCCATGCCCTGGTCTGCTCAAATTTGGCCTTTCAACACCCTCTAGCATTGAGGACATTATGCTGGTGCCACCTGCCATCTTTATGGACAATGTGCTGGTGGAACTTGATATGCTCACACCAGCAGCTGGCTTTGATAATGCTCTGTCATGTCAGAGGCCCATAAGGCATCCTCTCCTGTCCCAAGCCCTAGATCAAGCCAACCTCCAGTCACGAGCCCTTTATATGTTCCTTTCCATCACCAACACCAAGGTCCAGGTCACCCAGAAATAACTCAGTGCCCAGACCAGGTTCCTGCCTAGTACACATGCCAAGTTCTGACTTAATCACTGTGGAAAGTTGTGGTTAGGCTCTCATGCTATGTTTCAGCCCAATGCCCATGCTTTGTTCTGTCCCAGTGTCCATGCCAAGCTCTGTCACAACCCTCCCACTAAGCTCCTACCAAGTCCCTATGCCCAGTAGATATGGTCTAGGCCAGGGTAAAGATATGGGGTGGAGAAGTGGCTGTCCTGGACCACCTAATAAATGTGGTTCTAGAGCCGCACCTTACAGTAGGCCTTCTGTCAGCATGTCCCTGGAGTATAGCTGTAAGACACTGGGTAATTCATTTTGTTCTCTTATCGGATATCCTATTTTAATTCTGTTTCAGTTTATACTTAAATCGTATCCTTGTTTAAGCTCCTTAATTCTAAAATTTTTTCATTTTAGATATTTTAAGTATTGGTGCTACAGCCAGATGTTGGGGTCTTGTTTTTTGTTTCTTAGCTCATGGTATTGCTAATCAGAACAGTTAATAGAAATGTCATTTGTCATTGTCATTGGTTCCTGACTTTTAGAGACACCCTGTATTATATACCCTATATTAGTGGTGTAACGAAGTGCAGATAAGAAAAACAAGCAGAGTGATGGTTTAGTTTTGTTTAAAGAAAACTTGCCAGCTTAATGAAACGAAGGTTCCATGAGTGCATAAAGTTTAACTGTAATGCTGACCTTTAAAGAACAGCTTGTTTCACCACAAATTTCACCTCAAACATGACTCAAAACCCTTCTGTTTTCTTCCGTCTTGATAAGGAAAACAAGTAGTGTGCATTCTTGAATTGAAATGCGCGATATGCGGATACTACTATACTGTGTTTGCACAACTTGCCTTTGTTTTACAAAGCTTTGGATAAAACAACATTTCTCCTTTCCCAATATTGTTTTTTTTTTAAATATAATAATCTTGTAATTTTAGCTAGAAACCAAACAAAACAACAACAACAACAACAACAAAAACATAATACTCCTCTGTCCTTAAGATATTAGAAAGTTATAGCTTTCCAAGGTGCTTACACTGGCAAGTACTTCCATGAATGCCACATAAGTTTTACTGGTACTACAGTGCCAAAAGGTGAGGAGAAAAAACCATGGAGGTGAGGGACAGTCATGACATCTTGCAAGTTTCTCTTTATGTCTCCATCTATTACACTTTAGAATAGCCTCAGCTAACTATCTGTTCCGGGGTTGAATCTCAAATGGAGTACAGCACTATGTGTACGTGCACTATGTAGGATTTAGAATTCTTTGTTCCACACTTTAGTTTCCACACTAGTGCTCTTGATTAGGGGTGAGAGAAAGACTTGTGATTCAACCTTGTGATAGAAGCTGTTTAGCTTTGTGGCTCACATTAGCCACAAACAGAACAACAAGAACGGTTCAGAGGTGATTCAAAACGATGTAGAAGCAATTATTAAGAAGACGACATAACATCATGAGGTTTGTTTTATTGCTGAAAGTGCTTCTGTGGCTGGTTTTGAACATGTGTTTTGGCAGGCAGGTGCTCTCTCCTTTTTACAGTACTGTGTACCATCAATGAATCTTTTATTGGTACACCATACCGGACAGTACCAGCCTACTTTCAGCCATGGTTTTACTTTGTTTTTCATTAGAATATATTTAGGCATTATTTACATGTAATATTCATTCATTCTTCTTCTATACCACTTATCCTGTACAGGGTTGTGGGGGCCCTGGACCCCATCCCGGGAGATTTTGGGCAGGACAGGGTGCCAATCCATTGGAGGGCACACACACACTACAGGCAATTTAAGAATGCCAATTAGCCTAATCTGCATGTCTTTGGACTGTGGGAGGAAACCAGAGCACCTGGCGGAAACTCATCAAGCAACCCCGAGGCGGGAATCAAACCCTTAACCCTGATGGTGCAATGCCACCGTGCCGTACAACGTAATTTTATGGAAAAGATTAGCTGCTAATCATGTAAATTATAACAGCTATAAGACAGTGCAGATCCTCTATAGCTGTTACTATAGAAACAACACTGTACAAGAACAAGCGCATTAATATAAACTAGTGATAAACTGCTACACTCCTGTTGAGCTGCTGTAATAGAACATTAATTCAACAGCATTGAGGTAGAAAAATATGTTGATGTGGAAAAATAAAATTTCCAGCAATTAGTATTTATTTAATTCAAATACAAATAGCTATTAAAGCTTAACCATTGTATCTAATAAACAACATTTGAGTAATATCAACACTTGTGTCCACAACAGATGATCTAGTCTAATACTGTATATACTCTACTAGAAATCAAAAGCAAAATAATAATATTATGTTATTTTCAGTTCCACCAGCTTGAACTGGCGCAGATGTCTTACAGTATACATCAGCACCAGTTCAAGCTGGTGGAACTGAAAATTTTCAAAAATCTCAAATTTGTTTGTGAGATTTTCTGGGAGAAATCTTCACGATGCTGAACTTCCAGCAACCTCCTCTGTGCTAAAACTCCACTAT
This sequence comes from Clarias buthupogon, assembly GCA_030014345.1. Taxonomy (NCBI): domain Eukaryota; kingdom Metazoa; phylum Chordata; class Actinopteri; order Siluriformes; family Clariidae; genus Clarias; species Clarias buthupogon. The sequence goes on along the minus strand of JAQMYK010000018.1, from coordinate 1,914,242 downwards.
CTTGCAGCCACTGCTAGGTCTCTGACAGTTCTCCCTTTAACCACAGAATCTCATGCTTTTCCACCGAACCTGTCACCCTTGTCTCATCCTTTCTCCTCATCCTTGTCTTGCTGGCAAACTCTGCTTTTTACTGTCAAGTTCCCGAGCTGGGAGAACAGATTCCACCGTGCCGCTCCACGCTTATTCCCGTTCCCTTGATCATTCGGCCCAATTTGTGATTACCGTTCACGGGAGAATTACTGTGGGACTCAGGTGAGAGAAGATGAGGGTGAGGAACAGCCAGAGGAAGCCATTCATCATCTCACTATCGATCGGGGAGATGGAGAGGCCTGCTTCCTGATGAATAATCTAATAAAGAGGGCAGTGCTGAATGCCAAGTGATATAGACAGCAGGGTCAGCAACTCTGGCAGGAGCCGAATTGGCTTTGATCTTCCTCTCATTCCTAAAGCCAAAAGAGAATAGATAACATAAAAAAGTTGCTCCCTGTGTATGCAATGGTGGAGTGCGCAGAACCGAGAGACTGCTGAATTTTTGTCAGCTGCTGGAAAGGTTTCAAACACTGTTCTGCCAGAAAAGAAGAGAAGTACCAAAGCTGCTCATATATATATTCCTCTGACACAAATCCAGAGTCTGTTAATCAATATGGAGGTATTTCCCAAATGTCAGACATGCTTAGCTAGTAGAAAATGAAATACAATTTAGGCAGCTGTTTGGCGTTAGTAGAAGCTGTGACATTATCCATAAAAATCTATCTATATATATTGGTATATGCAAAATATGTCAATATTCTGAGATACAGCTAGCTAGATAGACGTCATTAAAGCTTGTACACACTGAATTGTGTCAGCCCAGCTAGCTCATTTTAACTGTATCTCTATAATGTCAGATTATAGAACTTCCAGAATGGTGAGGGATTGTTTTTACAGTAGTTTGTGTTTAGTGATTTGTCTATAAGCTACAGTAGATGACTCAGGATTGACACTAGCTAGTGATTTTCCAGCATATTCAAAAGATTTGTAGCTGATACTATGGAGTGTGTGCAAACTGTAATATTGTATATCTAGTTTATTTAGCCTTTTATCAGCATACTGATACACCTAGTAAAGAGTAATGATTAGTTAACTAGTTAGCTAGCTGACATTAAATAGCATTGGTGAAAACCAACCAACTGTAAATATGCCAAGTAGAACCGCTTTAGGATTTACATCATTAGAAAATTTTAACTACCCCCAAAATGCACATTACCTCCTTAAACTCTACATTTTATGTAAAAAGGCAACGCTTGTCCAGAGGCGATTTTAGACTCTGTTGGACCCAAGGCAAAATTAATGTATGGGGGCCTGTCCAACCAGCATTCATCACCATTATCTTTTAAGTAATAAATAATCTTGATATTCTGTAGGGCCCCCTACTGGCCTGGAGCCCCACGCACTTGTCTGACTTGCCTGTTGACGAGCAGCACCTCTGCATTTGTCACTATGTATTAACCCTGTGGGTTTGTTAGAGAACTGTTCTTGATAGACAACATAGTCAGTTCTTGATGTTTTCTGTGAAACCTTTAATTGTTTTGTTTTAAATCCTTAAATAAAAGAGGTGAAATTAATTTAGGATTCAAAAGAACCCCTAAAGGTAGTCCAAAGCGACTGTGCAACAATTGATTTTCCATTTAAGAAATGTTCCAAATAAAAAGGCTTTAGAAAGATTGGATTTTTTTTTTCCTTTTTCTCTTCTCCCTAAGGTTGGTTCTTGCGTGTGTCCATTTCGTGATAATCTTAACAGTTTGATTTGAGAAAAAGGAGAAGTTTTTCCTTTGAGAAAAAAAAGTGTGATACATTTAGAAAGTGTACAGTGCATAGAACCATAAGGAAGCCTTGTAGTACTAGTACGAAAAAATAAAAATCCCTCTGTGGGCGGGCTAAATAAATCTAATGTCTAACAGTTATTATTGTTATCTTCCACTATCCCATGCCTTGGGCTATATATATATATATATCATTCCTCTTTTTAACCCTAAAACTCTTAAGGGTTGTATAAAGAACATGTACAGTATGTATAATTTGGTTTAAAATGTGAACACTTAACAATACATAGAAATTTATTGCAACAAAAAAATGCCAACGTTAACCATTTTGAACCCTTTTGACCATTTGAATCCCTCAAAGAAGAAGGTAGAAGAATATAAAAGTAGCACTTTTATTTTTATTTTTTTTCATAAAACACGGAATATGAGCTGAAATAAACTCAGTAATATTGTGTAGGTTTCTTGCTCCATTGATTTCGCTAGTGTGGGGTATAAGAAGAAAATATTATTAGATTAAATTAAGTTGCCTTTAACTGCAAGAACGCACCACTTGGGTTCTCTCAGAAGTAATCCGCCCTCTCTTGTTATGCTAATTACCATCACATTATACGAGATCAGCAAACTCCAGCCGAGCGTAGAACTTGAATAATTCCAAAGTTTTGTTCTTCCTGCTGATAGCTTCCTGCAGAGCCGAGCAACTCTCACTGTCCTGATGTGAGGTGTTAGCTCTGACAGAATACTCCAGCTGCTGACAGTAAATCTGTCTCTCTCTTTCACACACACACACACACACACACACACACACACACACACACACACACATATAATCACGCATGACAGGATATGATCCTCCAATACCTTCTAGGTACTAGCGCCTAATACATTGTCATATTTTCGTCTCAAATTGGACAGCAGTTTATATTAGAGGCTGGTATTTGTTTGGGTCAATACGAGGGGCATTCAAGTCAAACCGGGACTTTTGGACTCCCTTTATTTCTCTACATAATCCCCTGCCTCACTAATGCACTTATCCCATACTGTGAAAAGTTTCTCAGTACGCCAGAGCCATGATCAGCCTGACTGCTTCAAGTCTGAAACGGCGACCTCCCGGGAACTCCTTTAACATGTGGAAATGTCTTGGAGATCGAGGTCAGGACTGTACGGGGGGTGTGGCAATAACTCCCAGCTGAGTTCCTGTAATGTGCCAGTGGTGTATTGCTGTGCTTGAAGTCTTCTGTACTGTAAATGTCAATCACATGAAAACTGACAGTTTTAGCTCTGACTGTTAAAGCACTGACACTGGAGATTCCTTCCATGAATATTAAACAAATATCACATCTGTTACAACTGCATATATATTTTTTTGTAACTAATTTAAGTTAAGTGACTACTGTACAAGTTCCTGTGAATGAGCTGTTACTATGAAAACAAAACAAAACAATAAAATCATCACTTTCTTTTAACCAATCAGAATCCAAATTTCAGCAGTACTGTAATGTAAATATTTATATAATAATAATAATAATAATAAACTACTCTGTGACCAATTACTCAGTGTGCATTAAGTAGGAAAAAACCTCCTTACTGGAAAGTAGGAACTGAACAAATCTATAAATCCCTGGAACGTGGACAAAAACCTTTTTATTCTAAGAGCAAAATAAAACGGCTCGTCCTGATGTTCTGCTGAAAGAAAACCCGAGCTGCAAATTTGGAAATGCACCAGAATTTCTTTTAAGCCATTACTTAAGTCGAGCAGACTTTATTAGAAAGCGCTGTATGGTACGGTTAACAGCGACGGAGTGTCAGCACTGAGCTGCTGAAGAAACGAACGTTTTAAACAGCTTTATGTCGGGAAAGGAAATTATACTGTTACATTCTGATACACAGATTTGAAGAAGTTGAGGATCGCTGTCAGAGTGCTTATTTCGCATTTTTGTATGAACGTGGAAAAAAGTTCTCTCTTTGCCTTTATCACATTACCGTACAATGAAGTCATCGCTGATTAATGGAAGATTAAGAATCAATTAAATTACTGCATTGTTGTATGGAACTTTCCTTTGATCTTTTGATTGATATGAGTCAGCAATATGACATGTACACACACTCTTAGATCAGAAGTCGAACATATTTCCATTCTCTGTATCTCTTAAATTCTCTGAATATCTAAATACAAATTTGGATTTCATGTTGAAGTGGGTGTGGCTTAAATAAAAATATAATTTTTTTCCCCTTAATCTTTTCCTTTCTATCTGTTTCAGCCTTGTTCCATCAGTGATTTCTAGCTATGAGAGTTCCTCGACATCAGTTACATCGCTCTACTTCAAACTGGACTCAGCTAAACATTAACTTTTTTAAACTGCTTATAATTTGTATAAGTCTTATAAGTGTTCTGGCAATGATTATTTATTTTTGCATTATCGTCCCTCACTCACAAACGAGTTCACACCGGTCGTGTGTCAGCTATCAGGGCAGCACTGTGCTTCCTTTAAGCTGAGACACAGGAAGACTACCACCTTTATTTTTTTTTTTCCTTGAACAGAATCTCTTTCTCCTTCCACATCCAATTGTTTGGATTCAAACCCGTGATCCTCCAAATATACAGTATGTCCAGTGGTTTGTTTTTTCGGAAATATATAAAGAATTCCCTGTGACCCCGAGCAGGCCGTTACTGATCACGAGTGATTACAGACTTCCTCCATCTCTCCTTGTCCTTTGTCATGTGTGTATTAAATAATCCCCTCATTGTGCTTCTTCACTCCGTATATACTAACACATCCTATGGCTCGCCGGAACACGTTTGTTCTCCCCGGAAAATGTTAATGTGCTTACCATCATCTGTCTGTCTCCGAGTCTCTAAACAACATCTTCATTTCTTCTCGGCGGAACACGTTAATGACTTTTGTTCTTTTGATGGTGCATATGACCAAATGCTTAAATGTGCCCTTTTTGGTGATAATAAACAAAGATCATTAAATATCATCACCATGCATGCTGTGTGGTGTCCCCATAAGCCGGTAACTAAATGTATTGGAGTGTATATACTACTGTTAGTAAAGAGTTTGTAGAAATAGTTAAAAAGTTAAAGCTGAAAATACTCTGCTGATCTTTAATGTAATCAGTGATGATATTATTATTTCAGGTTGAAGCCCACGTACATGTCTGTCCGTCTGTCTGTCTGTACGGCAGAACTCTCTGTCTAACTTATTAATGCAAAGAAATTACATTCTGTAAGGTTGAGTATCTTACCCCTTATACAGTATAAGTAGATTATTAAAATTGCCACATGACATTTCATAACATAACTTGATTTGAGTGCATAACCCCGGGCTCTCATTTCAGGTATTTTACACTACCTAACTTCAGACTGCTGCGGATATGTTTGCTCTAATGACCCATGTTTTATCTCATTACTGCTTGTTATTAGCACCACAGTTCCGGAACATTCGAGACAAACTGGTTTTAAACTTCCCACACTAAAAATAAACATACATTTTGATCTGTCCAATTATCTTTGAAGGTTTAGTTTTTAAAAGTTACATACCTTTTTTTTGAGTAATCCATGGTGTGTCGTGTATTTGTTTGTGTTACGGAGGATTTGGGCCCTTAGTAGGGGCATTGCAGTCGTTCTGTGTAATCCGCATACTCTGTGTATGCTTGTGACACATATAATTTCTCCCACCTCAAGGGAAAATGCGCTATATTTGTCAAAAAAACTCATAACGTCTCTTCGACTCAACATTTTGATTTAATTCATGGCGCAGGTTTTATATATATACGGGTTTTGCCTCTACTTTGGTTTGGTTTTATATATA
>JAQMYK010000018.1:1845751-1858919 GCA_030014345.1 Clarias buthupogon | reverse complement strand
ATATTCAGTTTATCTTTTCTAATTAATATCTATTGCTGCAGGTGTTTGTTTACATTGAGACAGTAGCGCATTAGTAGATTATTTTAAAGTCGATTGTTTAATCTGACACATAACAGTTCATAACATCGCTTTTACTCAACATTTAGATTTCACTTATGGTGCAGGTTAAACTTCAGGCAGATATCTAAGGACTGCAAAAGATTTACTCAATTCTGTCCAGACAGTTTTGCGTGATGCTGTGATATATATTTTGGCATGTAACTGTTCATAACTGTCACTCAACATTTTGATTTGAGCTCATTACCCCTGACTCTCAGTTCAGGTATTTGACACGCCTTCACCTTGTATTTAATCTCATTGAGGCTCTTCACATTACTGCATTGCACACTATAGCCACGGTTTTGGAACACATGAGACAAACTGTCTCATTCTGTCTCATTTATCTTTGAATGTCCAGTTTTCATAGACTACTTTCCTCTTTTTTTGAAGTAAGCCATGCCGTGTCGCACATTCATTTGTGTTTCATGACGATTTTTTCAGCTTGAAGGGCCATTATGCATCAAGCCACACCCACGTTGAGGGGAAAAAGAGCCAAAAAACCCGTCCAAAAAACTCTAGATGCTGTGACTTATTGTGGCACAAAACTGCTCATAACCTCACTTCTACTTAAAATTTAGATTTTATTTATGATGCACGTTTAGCTTCAGGCACATACCGAAGGACTGGCAAAGTTTCATTAAATTCTGTCCAACCAGTTTTATGTGATGCTGTGACAAGATCTGGCTGGACAGACACACTGACAGACAGACTAAAAATTTGTCTGGACTGAAAACCGTTTTTGGATCCACAAATGTACAGTATGAAAAGTAAAGATATCATTGAAAGAGCAAGTTCTGACCAAGGTACTGTACAGACAAAATTATTTTAATTATATTAGATTAATGGAAGGAGTCTCCAGGTTTGAGCTTTCTATAAGACTTGAGTGAAAGGAGAAGTAAGTAGTTGTAACATATGTTACAACTTAGAAGTTGTAACATAAGCATATTCGTAAGTAATTTGGCATTACAAAAATCTATTCTTAAAAACGTATTTAAAAAATATATTGTAATTGATAAAACTGTGGCATAAGAGGAATAAATGAATAATAATAATAATAATTTCTCAAGAGATGCGAGAGCTGCCTTACGGGCATGTTTTGTCAAAGTGACACAGAAGGAAAAAGAAACGCTGCTTGATAGCGAACGCCGCCGCGGATCCCGAATGTGCCGCCATAAAGCTGCCTTCAGCTCGGGGCTTTTTCACTCCACACATCTCTCGAGGGAAACACGGCTGCTGGGGTTTCCATGTGCAATATCTGAAATTTAGATAAGGCCACAGAAAAACATACTTTCTTAAACAAATAGTTAGAGGGCCGAGATGTTCTCAATCCTCCATCCTTTCATCTGCTCGTAATATTTTCAGGCAGTTACAGTTTCCTCCCACTGAGACAATCTCTCGGAATCCTGTTATGGCAAAACATAAAGAAAAAGAAAAAAAGAACATCTATTTTTCAATGAGGAGTTCACCATCTTGTTCAGTGTCAATCACATACGATACATCTCCGGGCATCTCTGTTTCTTCTTCTGCTTCTTCTGTTTCTTCTTCTTAATCATTTCTCTACAATTGTCTCCGGTTCAGGTTAATAATGAACATAATTAGTTTTATGATTATTACACGTCACTCCGCATAAGATCCCAATTCAATGTCAACTGAATTCTATAACAGACTACAAGCGACTGCTGTCTTATACGATGAAGATCAAGTACTGTATGTTATGCTTACATAGCACATTACTTACTGTACTCCCTGTACAGGGTGCCAATCCATATCAGGCCACGCCCACAAGTGTAATGCAAGTGCCTTTTCTCTTGCTTTTGTAATAATATTCTATTGCTCTTATTTGCCTTCAGTGCTAACGCTTTTGTCCTTAGCCGTCCATCGAGATTTCCGTTTTCAAAAAAAAAAAAAAAATCCATATCAGGTCCACTACAAAATGTGGGAACGAGGGGGCGAATACCTATGAAGAGCTTTGTGTGTTAAAGAATCTATCCTTTTTGTGGTGACACGGGAGTGAAAATAAACAATTTCCGCCATGTGTTGTTTCTTTAAGAGTCGTCCCGGTGCAAACCTCAGCCCCAATTAAATATAACGAGAAAGTAAACAGAGGCGTCTGCGTCGGTATTTGAATGCATTAAGTATCCAGAAAGCTCTGGCTTGATGCTCAGGAGGACCTAATCACACACTTACAGCGGCGAGGTTACTAAGCAACCAATGGAAGAAAACAATCTGCCGCCCATGGCATTTCTACATGGCATTAATGTTGGCTCGGACTTAGACGTGTTTTGAATGTGAAGTCGACAGCCAGCTACAGAGGTTCTGCTGATTCTCTCTCTCTCTCTCTCTTTCTGTCTGTCTTTACTTCAAATGCATTGTGAATTGCAGCTCATATTTTAAGCAAATTAGTAATTCATTAGGAACAAATAGAAATGAAGGGAATATCTCTATTTGTTTATTTCGCAGTCGTGGCTCTGGGGTGTGTGGTGGTGGATCAGTTCGGAAGCAGATGATCATTGTGGAGATTACACGCTGGTGTGAGTCGATATGTGGTTACGCTTCTGGGAGAAAAGACCACAAGGTTGTGAGTTCAAAAGTCAGAAGTGAAAGAAAGTCACAGTGGGATCTGGAACCAGAGTTTGGGAAAGAGTCGGGATCTGATCCCGTCCTGGTAAAGGCACGACGCATCTCTGGATAAGATCTGGATAAACAGTTTCCGGGATAGGTTAAAGTTTATCTGCAGAATAAATGAAAGAAAGAAAGAAAGAAAAGACGATGAATAAATAAATAAATAATGCATAAGACAGGCAGACGGACAGACAGATGTACAGTGTGTAATTAAACAAATAAATGAATGCAAAAATAAATAAATAAACAAACAGACATAAACCACATGCAAACACACACAAGCAGGTACATGTACGTTAGAAAGAAAGAAAGAAAGAAAGAAAGAAAGAAAGAAAGGCACAGACAAGTACGTAAGTAAATACACAGAAAAAGAAAGAATTAAATTAAAAATAGAGAGAGAGAGAGAGAGCTGAGGCATGAGTGAATAAATGAGAAAGAAAGAAAGAAAGAAAGACATGGGTGTGGGTGCATAAACAAAAAATGGCAATTAAATAAATAAATAAATAAATAAATAAATGTCTGAATAACTAACAAGACAGACAGCTATAAGTGTGTAATTAAACAAATCAATAAATGCATTAATAAATCAATTGGAAGGAAAAAATAGTAGCATGAATAAATAAAGGGAAAAAAAGTAATCCCATATGCAATTTTGGATGTATTTTTTTCTTTTTCTTTTTTTTAATCTTATTAATCTTATATTTAATGTACAAGATGATGACGTTCAAAAACTTAATGGTTCTCACTAAACATTTTTTAAATTCAGGTTTTTTTTCACCACCATGACAACTCGGCATGTTTTTGATCAGTTCTAAGAGGAATCCATCAGTTTGGGGGGCATGCCATTATAGAAAAATAATCAACATCAGGGTGCTAACAGTAATGCTGTTTCATTCCACCACAATGACACAGATTGATTGATTATTTTACAGCATTCACCTACATGTTGCGGTCGGCTGATTTATTTATACACCAGTTTTCTTTCTTTGAAAAAAAAAAAATACAATTATATTTCTTCTACTTTTGACCTCTTTGATTTCTGTCTCCATTATTTACATGTCCATTGTAGGAGCTCTAATGTAATCTGAAACACAACTGGTGGCCCGTCACAGTGGACAAACTCCTGCTCTGGTGTTCAGATGACTCCAGATGGGTCGCCTTTGGCTCCTACATCCTGGAATCCGGTGTTAGAGCTGTCAATCTCAATGAAGGTGGAACTGGTGGCCACAGCTGGTGGACAGCGTCTCATCTCCATGGAGCGATTGAGGCTTTCGATTCTCACCTGACGCACTCGGCCAAGCGTGATCGAATGATTAGAGACATGGATGCCTTTGACCAGCCTGTCATATGCCAGTCCAGCACTGACCTCATCACCAGGAGAGAGAGAGAGAGAGAGAGAGAGAGAGAAAGACTTGCTCTACAACCTGACTCCATCTGCAATCAGTTCATTTCACTTTTATTACTTAGCCTAATAAACTGAATTAAAATTTATTCCAATATCCAACACAGTGTTATTACAAAGCGAGACAAATCCATTGTCCTGGTGTAGAATTAATCACTCCACTATCATTAGTTATATTAAATTGAATAAAGTTTTATTTGTACAAGTGTTTTATTTAACAGTGGTTATTGTCACAAATCAGCTTAAAGCATGTGGAAATAAATTAGAAAAATGTACAGATGAGCAAGCCGAGGTCGACGGTGCCAAGGAAAAACTCCCTGAAATGACAATAGGAAGAAACCTTGAGAGGAACCAGACTCAACAGGGAACCCATCCTCATTTGAGAGTTATTACTGTTATATTTTAGATATGTGTTATATTTGTTAGCTGCAGAACTACAGCTACAGTATGACTCTCCGGGGAAACCATACAGTATATAAAATGTGTTAGTACATTTAAGATAAGCTCTCTATTTGTTTTTTTCATGTTGTATTCTATTTCTGTCCTTTCTTACAGTACACCACTTTGTGTCCCTGTTCCACCTTGCTTAGAAAACAAAAAGGTACAATTTAGCACCTTTTCTTTCTGCCTGCCCATTTTCCAAAAAAAAAGAAAAGAAAGAAAGACCTAATGCTCTAAACTAAGAATCTTACACTCTTAAAATACTTAAAACCCTTAAGAGTGCTTTGGCTGTCCCTCTGAAGGATTCCCACAAGTTCTACGTCCTTCACCTTCAGCACAGGTGGCACAGACAAGCTATGAACCACGACCCCTCACGCTTTAAAATAAATAAATCAATACATTCCTTACAAAAGATTCTGTCCAGTTTTCTTTCAGAAACTGGTCTAATAATAAAATATTTATTAAAAGACTACCTGCATTAACCTTCACGTGAACCTTTTTCCTGTTGTTTCTTTGAGGGATGAGCAGAAGTTCATTTTCAGAAAGTGTTGTAGGGGAAAATTGTATTATGCGCTCAATTCAATTAATCCTTGGACCCCTTAGAGCAAAACTTTTACTATGAAGTGGACCTTTAAAAGGTCTATCTAGCTCCTATTCAGAAAAGATTTCAAGATTTACTAACCTTTTAAAGAAACATAATCTAGAACCATTCTATCAATCTAGAAACAATTCTTTAGTTCAGCATGATTTGTATGCACTCACTCAACTGAACTGATACTCTCCTAATAACCCTTAAGCAGAACCATTGAGGTTTTTAAGGTTTTACCCTGGAAAGTTTTTCCTATAAAAAAAGGTTTCAGGCCTTAGATGCTACAAATCCATGTATCTCACACCACTCATCATATTACAAGGTCTGGAGCCTTTTCCCAAGAGACTTCGGGAATGGGGCGGGGTACAGCCTGGGCAAGGTTCCAATCTACACACACGCTCATTAACACACTCATTAACACACTTTCAGAAATATGGGAAGATCAGTCAACCTATTCTGCATGTCTTTGGACTGTTGGGGAAAACCAGAGAAAACCCACCAAACATGGGGAGAACATGCAAACTCAATGTACACAAACCCAATGTGGGAATAAAACCCAGATCCTGATGTAATTAGCAATAAATGCTTAAATGACCCTCAAAGAACTTTTTCTTTCTTTTTTTTGTTAAGTTCATTAACTGGATAATTCTGCACAAACTCCACATTACTGCTCATTACTTTCTTCTTAATTTTTTAGAACCTTTCTGGTGTTTTATGTTTCTTGATGCTTGATACAGAAAAAACAAGTTTTACAAAGGATTCTTTAAAGGGTCACAAAATAATTCTGGATTTGTAGACATGCAGGAAAAAAAAATCTATTCATTTACACATCATGATTTTTATGTGGCAGTTCATGCATACAGTACACACACAGCCAAATTTTTAGCATTTGCGCAGTTCCTTTACAGTCCTACATGTGGCACATTGTAAGTTATTCACATACATCAGTGGCTCAGCGGTAGGTCTCTTGCTTGCCATGCAGAAGGCCAGGGTTCGATTCCCAGCCAATGCCAAAACCCCAGCCACTGATTGCAGTATTGGTCCCAAGCCCGGATAAAAATGAGAGGGTTGTGTCAGGAAGGGCATCTGGTGTAAAACTTGTACTGAGTTTGTGTGAATCAAATGCTTTGCAACATTTGTTTGGAATTGTTTTGTTTAGAACTTTGTTTAGGATTGTAACTAAATCTACAGAATTACATTACAAATCAAATAAGCACCAAGGTGTCATGATGATATCGTATCAGTCGATTCCTAGTGATTCCCGTCCCTATTAATTCATTATTTTTGACCAGGAATCATTCTGTTGTGGGGATTGATACGATGATCTAAGATAGACAACTGGAGAACCATTATGTCTTCTAAAGATCTCAAAGCACTTTTTTTTTCTAAATGTATGCATGTACTGTACTGTATATTAAAAAAGGTATCTGTACAGTACGTTTTTAAAAAAATAATTTTAATTTTAATATTTAGAACCTTTTCAAAGCATTCAGTAGATAATAAAAATATGAGGAATCTTCTAGTGCTTGGTACTGTATAGTTCTAGACAATAATGGGTTCTTCAAGAGGTTAAGGTGTTGGACTACTGATTGTAAGGTCCCAGGTTCAAACCCCAGCACCACCAAGTTCCCACTGTTGGGGCCTTGAGCAATGCCCTTAACCCTCAATTGCTCAGATGTAAAAAAAAAAAAAAAAAAAAGAACTCATAAATAAGACAAAAATGTATGTCGGTCTGGATAAGGGCTTCTGCCAAATGCTCAAATGTAATGTAGAACTTAAGCATTAAGCATTTAACATGTGATATGGGTTTTACTTTTTTTAATGTAAAAAATTATTAATTGATGATTCTTCTAAAATCGTTCTCTGTTGTTTCTCCTGTTCAAGAACATTTCAGGATTCCTTAAAAGAGATGAACCCTTAAGGTTCGACATTTTCGACCCCTTTTTATTTCTTCGGGCAATAGGAAATAATTAATGAGGTTGTTTTCAGTATATTTCTGTGGTCAGTTCATGCATGTGTAGCCTCCAATCTGTACTAACCCAATTAAATCAAGAAGTTCTCCTGGAGTTGGCCTTGAGGTGGGCATGACATCGGAACAAATTGTGCTTGCTAGTGACCTAAAGGTGGCAGACTGGTGAAGTGGTACAGACTCCAGGGAACAACGATGGTACAGGCTCTGGGGAGGACGATAGTAATATTCTCTTCACACGAACTTGATGTTCTCTCACCGAGCCCTGTGTCCTAGCTTTGCCCTGTTACACAACGTTTTCTATTCATGTATTGGGAACACTTTAATAGATCTGCTTTGAAGGAAAAAAAAACATGGAGGGAGATGTGGATTGTGTGTGTGTGTGTGGGGGGGTACGAAAATCACATTTGTGGAAAATGGTTGCAGGCGTGAAACGCTCCTGGCAAGTCGCTTGCACAGATCCTGTTTTCCTGGGAGGCCTTTGTGCAGACAGCATGGGTTTCACAGTCCTGCCTCTTCTTTAGCCCGCTCTGGCTTTCGTTTTCCCCTTCGACCATCTGCAGAGTGAAGCAGCAGGCGGTGCCACCTCTGACTGAATGCCACACAAGGCTGTGTACTCATTTAAACCCACTCCATGGCTCATTTTAAATCTCTAATCGACAGGACATTGTTTTGTCTCGGTGTTCCCATCAAGCAGTGACACCTCAGGCAGCTGAAAACGACAGAACCCTCAGGAGCTAGCTCGCATAAACAGTCCACGACCCGAGTGAAGGTCGTCTCACTAGAACACAGTGTAATCAATAATGCAGAGGCCATAAGTCATAAACCATAAGAAGTACCAATGGTTCGGGCAGAAATCCATCACGGCGAGCAGCTCGAGCCTGAGAGTTGATCGAAGTAATAAAAATAGTCAAATTGTTTTCAAGTGATTTATTTGGGAACATGGGATAAAGCTAGAACTCTATTCATTTACAATCTCTGCAATGCAAAACATATTTTCTGCAGCCTTGTTCCTCAAAAAAAAAATGCTTATCAACATTTATTAGCATCTCAGCACCCACAATTGTTCTTTTGCACGATTCAGGGTAAACACTTTAACAAATGGTAACCATCTACAACAGGGGTGGCGAACCTGTTTGCCATAATGAGCCAAAAAAAAATCTTTATCACTGCAAAGAGACACACAACAGATGTGCAAACAACAGTATCACAACTTATACACTTAATTACATAATACCCCTATCTCACCTACGCGGTTTCACGCGGTGGCCATAAGTGCAGTTCATCATGATTCACCGCGGGTTTTTGGCGCTGTGAGTACGTTTCCATCTTTCCGCGCGAAAAATTAAACATTTTTAATTTTTTTGCCGGTCCTCGCGGAAGCTTGCGGTCCTTACCGAACTTCGCAGAGAATGTCGGCGGGCAATCGCGGTTACTCACGGTGCCTAACTCCGCATCTCACCGTGAGTCAAACCGCATAGGTGAGATAGGGATATAACAGAACAGTTCTCCTGGATTTTAATCAGCCTACCTCCTTTTATTTGACTCAGTGGGACACTTGGTTTCCACAATCTTTTTTAAGTCTGGCTTGTATTCAGTTGTGGCTACTCGTAATAAATCTTTCACGTGTGTCAGTAAGAGCAGAGCAATGCTTTGATTTCACTTGTTTCAGTGTCGAAAAAAGTGATTCACATGTAAGTTGACCCAAACATTGACAGTAGTTTGAATGCAGCCTGTCTGACATTGGGATCTCTCTCAATCGGCACAATCTTCCAAAACTCGACGGTTCCTTCCTTCCATTCAGATAAAAATGTTCTATGCTCATCTTCGTATTTGCACTTAGCTGTAAGCTTCCCTGACTCTGCCATGATGATTGACAGGCTACTAACGAAGTTCACGTCAATCGTATTAATCTACGTTAAATTGCGCGAGAGGTTGTGTAAAAAAAAAAAATTTAAATACATACCCCTTTATTGGAAAATTATGTTTTGACATTTTAAAAATAATTTGCAAATGTAAACACAAAACATGGATAGATTGAAGAGCCGCAGACAAGCAGTAAAAGAGCCGCAAGCAGCTCGCGAGGCGCAGGTTCGCCACCCCTGATCTACAATATTAAATAAGTGTTCTTTAAGGGTTCTATCATGTTTTAATTTAAATCCTCTGGGATCTAAGGGCTTCCTGAAGACCTGCAGTGACTTGCAGACTCTTAAATTTATGCCAAAGTACATGTATAAGAAAATTCAACTATTGATTAGGTGTTCTTAGCCTCATGTCTGACAGGAAACTCTTACAAAGTTCTGTGAAGAACCCTAATCAGATAGAGGCTAATCACTGTTTGTTAACATTTCATCATCTACATACTTACGGGAAAAATGTTCATTGGATCATTAAGGGTTCTTCATACCTGTTCTAACAGTGAACCTCGATTTTGTAGTGTTTTCGCTATTACCTTAAGCGTTCTTACAGAGGCGGATTTCTTTCAGAAAGAAAGCTAATCATTAGCACTGAGTATTAGCGTCACAGCATTTATATGCTTACAGTACTGTAGGTTAAAAGGTTTGTTTAAGTTCCTGATATATATTTAAGGTTTTCTGTTTAATCCTGTCTTGTTTTTGTTTTTAAAGAATTTGGTGTATTCTTTAAGGATTCCCCTGTGATGACAACTCCCCACTTCTAGATCGAACTTTAGAGTTTTACTTTTTGTTTGTCCCTTTGAAGTTTAGGAGAACAGTCTTGTCAGTTCAACATTTTCCTAGAGTGCACCTAGTGTTTTTTTTTCCTCCCACAATTGGACAGTTGTATGCCTTGGGAACATAAACTTTTTATTACAAATCCGTGAGCTGAAGATCTTGGGACGTTGTCCAGGGCCTCACTTGTGGAGTGTCTCAGTGTTGGCCACACGGACTGTGTGGAGGCCAAAGCCATCTGTTGCTGGAGTATTGATAATTTCCCCAGCAGGCCCGTCAGCTGCAGCGCAGGCTTGATTGGGCAATTCTCAATCTCGCAGTGAAGCAGCAGGATGTCTCTGCACCTGGGCTCGTTCTGCAAACACACAATTATACTTCCAATCAGCGGGAAGATGAGAACCTGGCGGGGGATCCGCTGTGGCGAGAGGTTTTGTCTCACGATTTTAGACGTTATGATTGAAGTTCCGTTTGAGATGTCATGCTTAACGATTGATCGGCGCGTAATCTTCTTTGCTTAGGAAATGACTTTGTGAATATCAATATGTCAGTGGCAGGCCATTTAGGTAGAAGGTGAATCCGGCTGTTTGGATATTAGGCCGGAAATCCAACCTTAAACACCTGAACTAGCAGATTTTTTTATTTTTTATCTGGGTGAAATGACAAAGCAGACACAAATAATATACATTAGGATGCCACGATGTAACAGTGTTGCAAATATAACCTAAAAACTATTTATTTATAGCTTTTATATCACTCACTGTAAGCTTCCACAATGTCTGACCTTGTTACATCAGCAGTGCTTTAATTTTACACTTGTACACTACAGCTACACTTCATTATCCCACACAGCTTTGCCAAGTATTTACACTATTCTATTGTGATATGTTGTTCACTCAGCATCCAAACTGGATAACCACTGATTTCAAAGAATGGATCTCAGACATCAAGTGTTTTTTTTTTCCTTCAAGTGTTGTTTTTTGTAAGCTATTCTGGTCAATAGCAGTTCTCCAGTATTGTTTGTCTTGGAGGAGCTTCAACAGCAGGACCCCAGGTAAAACAGTGGTAAAACAATAGTCAGCACACTAACCATCGAGACCGGAGCTTGAGATCTGCTCTGACCATTGACTAGGGGAAAAAATCCCTACTATCAACAGCATGAGTTTCAGTTAAGAGGTTGTTGTATTTGCAACATTGTCCTGGTGTCATTCGTTCAGTGTCAAGCCCACATCATCTAGTCACTATTGCTCTGATGTCATTTCATCAAAGTCATGTCAACTGCCAAAAACAATTAAATACCTGCAGTGTCCCGAAACCCATCACGTTGCCAAATTAATATTCAGACAACCTAAAATATCTTCTGCGATTTGATGATATAACTCACCTCAACTGCAGAACATTTAAAGGTATATTTCTCCCATCATGTTCATCTGTTTTTTTAAGGGTTCCTTTCAGGAATGAAATACAGACTTAGCACCTGTAGTCCCAGACGTCCAGTATGTAACACTCTGTGAAGTGACAGTGCAGACATGGACGTATAATACTACAAATGCAGATTTTCTCAGTTTGGTTCTTTGGCAGGTTAAATCCTCCTAAATGAAATAATTTCTAAATGGAGATTCTTATGATGTCTTCTGTGTAGAAACCATAGTAACCTGTCTAACATGTGCTAACTTGAACTTACACTTATTTGTTTATCTTCAGGAAAGCTTCTGGTGTAGGTCTAGGTAAGATTCTGTCCAGGGTTAGTGTACAAACTTTAGAACGATTCCAGGTTAAACCCTCATCTGAATTTTCTTTTTCACAAACACTGGACAAAAATGGGACCAGTCATTTATAAATGTCTAAAATATCCCCTGCAAGTCATTTCATCGAAAATATGGCTAATCAATGGTAATTAGCATAAAAGCATCCACAGTCTTTCTAAACTCCTTCTAAAAAGGCTCTTCAAATGTTCTTTACTTGAACAGTTAAGATCATTTCCTATAAGAACATCTTTAAACATTACAGTAAAGTACTTCTCTGTAAGAAAGAATGCTAATTGTTATTTAAAATCATTTTAGTATATACAGGCTTGGATTAAATACTTTCTGATTCAGGCCACCATACATAGTACATTTTTGTTTCTGGTTCTTTCTTGCAGTAGATTCTGTCTGTTTTTTTTTAAATAAAACTTTCACATGGAACTCAAACCCAATTCCACCCAAAAATAACTAAATATTAAACCAATTCTGAGAACCTTCATAGTCATTAATCTTTACATGAGAATTCTACATGGCATCATGTTCATTTAAAAATGCCACTGCTCTGATCATTTCTGCACAGATGTTTTGTCCTGCAACTGCCACGGTTCAAGCCAGATGCAGCATTTGGCTAGAGGAATCCCCAAAGCCAAAGCTGGCCAGAGTCCCATCTTGTATCTCCCCAGATACTAGATGAGCTCCCAGGCTGCAAGATGTCTGCATGGTCATGTGACAGGGTTGTGGACTTTTGTCCTTTTGGTGACTGGTAGTTTGACATATTAAGGAGAAGATGTGCAGAAAAATCAATGATATGCTGAAGGAAAACGGAAAACGTGAAGGCAGGAGGAGAGAGAAATATATTCGAAATTTGTTTCTGTAACAAAATGGGAGAGAAAAGTAATTAAATGTGTATGATCAAGCAACATGGACACAATTTTTGCTTAAACAGTTGTAAAAAAAAAAAAAAAAAAGGTACGAGAATATGAATTGTTGCTATAGTAAATAAACAAAAGCTTATTAAAAAACAAGTGATGGGAATTGTCAGGGACCACCTGATACGATAATCATGATACTTAGATGCAAATTCAACTTATATTGCAATTTTGCAAGGATCACAATTGCATTAATATTCTGATTTTCAGATTTGCTTTACAGATTGTATTATAATTCTGAACAAACTACAGACAGGATACTGCGCGTGTAAAAAGTTTACAGCACATTTTGCCACTTTAAATGCAAACATATATAAATTGAAAAAAGAATGAAAAAATTATTTACATGATACATGAACTCCATAACTTCATCACACAACCATCTCTAGAGGTGTTAAGTAACGAAGTACAAATACTTCGTTACCTTATTTGAGTAGAAATTTTCGGTACCTATACTTTACTGGAGTAATTATTTTTCAGCCGACTTTTTACTTCTACTCCTTACATTTTCACGCAATTACAGTATCTGTACTTTCTACTCCTTACATTTTAAAAATAGCCTCATTACTCCTATTTTATTTCAGCATGTCATTTAAAAAAATAATAAAATCGCGCCATCCGGATGGAGCGAATGTGATTGTGGTTGGATGAGAAGTATAAACATACCATTCCGACACCCTATTGG
>JAQMYK010000018.1:1814650-1833310 GCA_030014345.1 Clarias buthupogon | reverse complement strand
TCAGAAAGTTTTAGCTGTACTTCTGAGTGTTACCAAACATCAAACCTGGAGACTTTCTTTTAACAAAGCTTACACCCTGACTATCCACTTTATTAGGAACACCTTTACATCAGGATATTCATGCAAGTATGTAATCAGCCAATCATGTAACAGCAGCAGGTTCATAGGTACAGGTTCAGTTACATGTTCACGGCAAATATCAGAGTGAGAGAAGATCATTGAATGAGAAAGATGGCTGACTTTATCAGTGCCATGAATGTTAAATATTTCAGAAACTCCTGGTCTCCTGGGATTTTTGCACACAATAATCTCTAGAGTTTAAAAAGCATTGAGTGATTGACAGTTCCGCGGATTGACGCACCTTGTTGATGAGAGGAATCAGATGAGAATAACTAGACCGGTCTGAGCTGACGGAAAGTCTGTAGTAACTCAAATGGTTACTGTTTACAACCGTGGGGAACAGAAAAACACATCAGAAGACACAAAACCTTCAGCTGGATGGGCTACAAGAACAGAAGGCCACATCAGGTTCGTGACAGGTTCCTGTCAGCCAGGAATAGGAATCTGAAGCTGTCATGGGCACTGGCAGACCGGAAGAGGGAACTAGGCCGGGAAGGTGTAGCTCATTGGTTAAGGCATTGGACTACGGTCCAGAAGGGACCACATTAAAACCCCACAACCTCCAAGTTTCCACCATTGGGCCCTTGAGCACCTGAACTGTTTAGATGTATAATGAGAAGTCCATCTGGATAAGTGCATCTGCCAAAGACTTTAGATGAAAGATTTGGGGAGTGTGTGTCCACGATAGCGCCTGGTGTACAAGTCCATCTGAACAAGCTGTTACTATAGAGATCAGAAAAATGCATTAATAGTAACATGACATATGATGGCACCAGGGTCAGATATGCACTTTAGTCAGACATTATGCATGCCTGTAAAAGCTTGGCTTTTCCCACGCTTCATTTACAAATACTGTATGTTACCTTAGAATAAACTGTTATAGTCATTAGTGATGGAAATCTCTTCTCACAATAACTGAAAAATCAAGCAGGTTGTTATACGTACAGTATACAGTATAAAAACAGAGACTTCTTAAAACCAACAGTTTTGTATGCAGGATGGAGTTTGGGGAAAGATAAGATGCACAAATATTGCATATCAATGATCTTAATTTATTCCTCCAGTGCTACGTTAACTAATGCACATAATTAATTGTCTGGACAAAGAGCCTTGAGAACCAACTGAAACATGTCCTGACCCTGACTCTGAATACATCTAACATTATATCCATAAATATCAATGTGTCCTTTACACCCTAATCGCTAAGGGTCAAAAAATATTTAAAAAACGTACATTCATGTATAGACCTTTTGCATGTGACTTCACAAAGTCTGTCCTCCATGGTTCCGCCCACTTCTGTACGGCCAAAGAGACATTACTTACCAGATGCCACTGCCAAAACCCAACTACCACCTGTGTTCTGTTCACAAAGCTACAAAGCGAGCTACAAAGCTACTGTAACGAGCGTCTATCTCAAGGTCATTTTTTAAAATCTTTATATCTATAGCAAAGGTTTAGATAAACAACACAACCAACTAAGGAAAAGTGCTACGAGTCTACAGGAGAGATTTCATTCTGGTTCACTGAAAGTACAATCCATAAAGCTATATAAACTGTATAAAGCACATGCATGATCTCCCTCGAGAAAAGCTGAGTTTTCGGATTTTCTTTCCTGTTACTTAAAATAATAATAATAATAATAATAATAATAATAATAATAATAATAATAACGGAAATAAAAGAAAATATATAATAGGAAGTTATAAAAAAATGTTCACTGACAGTTGGAGGATTATAAATATAATCCCACATTATCAACATGATAAAACTGGGACAGATATGTATTTATTTTAGAATGTTGTTCCTTGTCCTACAGTACCTACTATATATTCCTGCCTTTGACTTTGCTAGGAGGCTACAATCTTAACCCCTTCCATCCTGATGAAATTTAGCTTACCGTGTCTTTTTGTTTGCTAGTCATAACGTTTCACAATCACAAAAAATAAAAACAACAGTAGAACTCACAGCTATGTTTAATAATGAAAGTAAAAGCATTTTCATATGCACAATGTGTATGGAACTTAAGGGATTGGGACTAAACAGCTGCGTATCTATTGTGTGGGCTATTTGGGGACAAAAAGGCTTCAGTTTGCTAGGGAGCATAAAGACTGGACTTTGGAGCGATGGAAAAAGGTCATGTGACCTGATGAGTCCAGATTGAGCCTATTCCAGAGCGATGGGCGTGTCAGGGTAAGAAGGGAAGTACATGAAGCGATGCACCCATCATGCATACTGTCCACTATACAAGCCTCTGGAGACAGTGTTATGATCTGGGGTTGATCAGTTGCTCACGTCTAGACTCAGCAACGTTATGGGGCAATAAAATGAAATCAGCTGACCACCTGAATGTACTGAATCACCATAGTATCACATCTATGGAGTTTCTCTGCCCTGGAGGGACGGCCGTATTCCAAGATGACGATACTGGGATTCATCGACTCTGGATGGAAATAAATGTTCTGATATTGCATAAGCTGATCAGAATGATGCCATGGCGAATGTGGGATCTAATCAAAGCAACAGGTGGTCCAACAAAATATTACAGTGTGTGACTTTTTCTTTTCTTTTTTCTTTTTTTGGCCAGGCAGTGTATATTGAAACAAGTCCCAGTCAAAGGGGTGAAGGAGGCGTGGCCTTTATGTCTGTTAGTCGCATGACACACAAATGTAGAATTTGTGTGTCCTTTAGTACCTATAAAGGACGCGTGGCTTTTGTACCTTTCAGTGCCAGTGATGTAGGGGTGGCTTCTTTATCACAATTATTATTCTCTGTCTATCTTTGTGAATTAGTCTAGGTGTATTACTCTCATTGAAGAATAAAAAAGGAGGCGTGGCTTGTGACTCCTCAAGAGCAGCACTTTTGTTAAATGAAACCTAAATGATGTGCTGAGAGCAAAGCTCTAAATCACTTTATATTAAATCACTAGCTGCTTGAAATGCATCCTTCAGACATCCTATGCCCAATTTATCATCACCGAATTAGAGCTACACACCCTCAGGTCACGACTATATATAAACGTCAAATCCTACGAATTTCCAGTAATGAGCCCGTGCTGGATTTTCTTTTGCAGATTTCCTCTCTACATGCATTGCAGCTCCTTGTATGAGTTTGGTGTCATTAAATGCAAAAAGGACTGTTTTGAGCTGTCAATTTTTTTTTTACCTTTCACAAGAAAAAACACCACACACAAATAAGCTGTCAGCATGTAGAGAGGAACATCGGTGTAGCACAGCAGAGGTTTTGGCACCAATTGCGCCCTGGCAACTATTCATGTCCAACACCCACAAGTGAAAATCTGATCATGCATCAGTGGAGAGAATGTGGTATTTTATGCAGCATGATTGAGATCCTTCATGTGGAGAACCAGGTCCACAGTGAGAATGTTTATATATACAGTACGCAAGCCACAATATTATATAAGATAATATTAGGCTTTCCTGTAGGATAGAAGTCGGTAGAGGGCTTATTTATAGTGCATTATATAAACATGAATCTGATGAGCTGATTCATCCCTAATCAAGTCATGAAGTGAAAAAAAAAAAAAAAAAAACTGGGGATGCACAAGCACACAAGCAATGTTGGTACAGAAAGAGAAAACAGGAATTCAGTTCCATTACAAATAGTAATGCAGCTAAAGGATACAAAGAGAGAAGCAGAAATAGGGGGGGGAATCTAAATCAAAACGGACTAAAAGCTTCATTAGTGTTTAATGGAATAAGTCCCGAAGACGTGTGCTCTGAAAACTCTCTCTGTGGTGCTTATTAGCTGCTTTTGTCCCTGGAGAGCCTCCGTTCTGAAAGCTTTTGCTGATAAGCCGCAATTCACGGCTGAGAGTCCATCAGCGGGACAAAAAAAACACAAGCAGAACATAAAATTAGCGATTTCAACACCAACACACACAGTCATAAAATTAAAAACCTTGTAAGATAAACTGTGTCCAAGTCTGGACTTTGACACCCACACTGGGGCACATTAATTTCAACCGTTGCAGGGGTGGCACTAGAGATTCTGGACTCTTTGAAAACCTCATACTGTATACTGATCTCCGACCGTCAAAGAAGTAACCCCTTTTTTTTAATAAACCAACCCTCCAAACCCCACACATATATGATGCATTCAAATATTTTATAACATTAATTGTGAAATTTAAACTGCTGTTTTTAAAAGAAAGAAACTGGACAAGTGATATTGTGAATATTGATATCAATAAGCAGGGTTAAAGCACTCAAGCTGAAGACAGAGGATGGGTACAGGAGGTGTTTTGTTCATTAATTTTGCAAAAAAAAAAAAGAGAGAGAGAGAGGTTAAACAAGTTTAAAACATTGTATATTGTTTGTAATCTGTGAATAATGTATTCTGGAAATTGTCATTTCAGTTACTTTCCAATAAATGTTATCAAATTAATTTGTACAGTGCCCTTAGATACCAAGATTCTGTGTGAACATCAATACAGGTCAGTGTGGGCATCAATTAGATTGAGGGTAGGCATCAATATGATTGATCTTGGGCATCAATTAGATTAAAGGCGGGCATCAATACGATCCAGAGTGGGCATCAATTTGATTAAAAGTGGGCATCAATATGATACAGAGTGGGCTTTAATTAGATTAAAAGTGGGCATCAATATGCTACAGAGTGGGTATTAATTTGATTAAAAGTGGGCATCAATATGCTACAGAGTGGGTATTAATTTGATTAAAAGTGGGCATCAATATGATCCAAGATGGGCATCAATTAGATGAAGGGTGGGCATCAATATGATCAAAGGTTGGCATCAATTAGATGGAGGTTAGGCATCAATATGAACAAAAGTTGGCATCAATTAGATTAAGGGTGGGCATAAATATGGTTCAAGGTGAGCATCAATTAGATGGAAGGTAGGCTTCAATATGATCGATGGTGGGTGTCAATTAGATTAAAGGTGGGCATCAATTAGATTTAGGGTGGGGATCAATTAGATTCAGGGTCAGTATCAATATGATGGAGAGTAGGCATTAATATGATTAATGGTGGGCATAATTCCTAGAGTAAGTTTCTTTTAGATCGCATGTGGGCACCAGTCTATCCCAAAGTGGGTGTGAGTCAGATCCAGTGCGGTTGTCAATGAGATCTAGGGTGGGCATCTCTGTATCTCAGAATGGGTGTCAATAAGACCCTGCCTGGGGATCAGTGTAAACCAGTGGGGGGGTGCTATTGCATCCTAGGGTGGACATCAAAAAGTGCATAACACATCTGTCTTGTTGTTGTGTTCTTCCAGCTTCGCTCAGATAAAGATAGAGGAGATGGCACAGCGCGCTACGTCCTCTCCGGAGAAGGAGCCGGTACCATTTTCCGCATCGATGAAAAATCAGGTGATCTTCACGCCACTCAGAGGCTCGACAGAGAAGAAAAATCATCCTACACGCTACAAGCACAGGCCTTTAACAAATACACCGGCCTACCTCTGGAACCGGCGACCGAGTTTATCGTCAAGATTCACGACATCAACGACAACGAGCCCAAGTTCACGCAGGCCGTCTACAGCGCCAGCGTCCCTGAGATGGCTGACGTCGGTGAGGGAGCTCATATCGAATTCCTCTTGTTTTCTTGTTTTCCTGCGGCACACTTATTGTCACGCTGGGAGATTGCTCTTGGGCATGATGCCTCTGTGAATCTGACGTCCGAGAGCCTTTAAGGTCAAGGATGGCTTCATGCCTTTGTTTTTTTTTTTTTAGGCTTTTATTTTTTTGACAAGGTGCTGAAGCATGAAGAATGTCAGTGAGTGTTGAATTGGGACTGAAGTGTGATTCGGGAGCAATTTTTTTCCCCCTCTTGGTAACCAGTTTTACTTCTCCTATGCGTACAGGGATGTATGTACCTATTTTGTTTCTGGAAATTGAGCCACAGTTGACTGGTGATGCAACCAAGGCACGAAATAGAAAGGCTGTTACAGCCCTGCGGTGTCATATTTATATATAACAGCATGCCCACAAGCATTTTTTTCTTAATGCAATGCCTCAGAAATCTCTAACCGTGCACTGCTGGAGCAAAACCAAATGAAAATTAGTGAGATAATTAATGGGAACACTTCATCATGCCCTTAAATAATTAGTTCCAACTATAGTACTATAACTAATCAACCTGACTTTGCTAAACAGTATTAGAGCCAGTGGTTAAACGGCTAATAGGCTCAAATGACAGGGGACATAGCACCCCGCCCTGTGGGATGTCGTATATAAAAAAAAATCAAAAAAACTAAACAACACTCATATGAAGTATTTTGGTAGGTTGCCTACTAATGTAATCATCTAATTAGAGTCTAATCAGACCTAGCATAATTAAATATTAGAGCAATTCTTCCATATTACAAACACAAATTTGCAACCTCATTAATCCCAAACGTTAATTTTATTTACCATTTCTACAATCCAACACATTTTAAATATTTGTGATTAATTATAGTCTACCAGATATTCAGTGTTTAATTTTTTTTTTACATTAAACTTTTTCTTCAAGCTTTCAAATGACTTCAATAGAAAGGAGTTCATGTCTTTCAGCTTCACAGTAACATGACAATTTGTGTTTTTTGGGTTGGAAAGGAAAAAGGAGACCCTGAGGAAGGAACAACTTATAATGTACAGGAAAAATTAACTAATTTGTTTTGGATGTTCCACAACATTAAATGTGATGACAAAGAAATAAAAAGAATGTCATGTAGTTGCTTACTTTAGGTTGTTAAGGTTAATGTTGTGGAATGTACTCAAAATAAGTTAGTTTCTTTGTGCTTAGGAAACACAATGCCATGCAGAAATGTAGTTAAGCAAAAGTACTGATATTTGCTGTACTTTTGAGTGGAGTCAAAGTTAAAAAGTATCCTCTAATAAAATTACTTAAATGAAGTAATGATACATGAAATATCTAATTAATTACAATAACAAAGTGGATGTACTCAGTTACCTGTATAACATCATAACTGAGTACATTTACTTTGTTATTGTACGTAAGTAGTTATGACATTTTATTCCTTTGTCATTATATTTAATGTTGTGGAACATCTGAAAGAAATATTTTTTATGAAGTTTTGAAGGAGTTTTTTAAATATAATTAATTACACATTTATAAAATTTCAGATTGTAGAAATGGTAAATAAAATTAACAATAACTTTGCATTAATGAGGTTGAAAATTTGTAATCTGGAACAATTACTCCAATATTTAATTATGCTACTGTAGGTCTGATTAGACTCTAATTAGGTGATTACATTAGTAGGCAAGCTACCAAAATGCATCACATTTTTTGTTTGTTTATTTTTAATTAATTTTTTTTTTTTTACAGTATGTGACACCCCACAGGGTGGAGTGCTATGTCCCCTGTCATATCTGTACTTAACTACATTTCTGCATGGCATTGCATTACCTAACCACAGCGGTGTGTAATATTTGAAGCATGAATTTTGCCACCTGCTTTAAATACTTGCTTGAAAGACTTTCCTTTCCTGAAGACACACCAAATAACATTACATTTGTTTGAACTCAGAAGCAAACATCGCTGTTTGCAGGCAGCGATGAATATATCCTGTTCACTATTGAGAAGCAGAGAGAAGAGATGTTTTTATGATAAGGCTGCTGTGATCTAATACTGTACAAGCATTATAATTTTATATATATTTTAGAAAATACTATATATATTTTCTATTAAGAAAATTTGATGGTGAGTACACCTGTACTTTTACTCAGGCACACAAGAAATGGGGGACTTCTACATTTACTCGATTACAGAATTTGTGTTCTTTGCCCCTCCTCTTTTGATATGATTTTTAAAAAAAAAGGGGGGCTGTGGTTTTATTTATTATTATACAACCATAGAGGCATAGTTACAGCTATGAGTGTAAAGTATTTCAGTGAACAGTCATACATAACTTTATATCAGTTCATAAACTTCAGTTCAGTTGTTACATAATGTTTTAACCCAATGCTCCTTGTGACCAGTGTAAGCACAAAGCTGAAAAATTAAAACTTAAAGATTTCACTCAAGACCACAGAAGTACGTTTCTGAAGGTCCTGGGAACTGAACTTTCCCCCTTTCTGTTCACTGAAACTCCTTGAGTCATTAGAGCGTGTTGATGCAAGAGCAGGAAGAGGGAAGATTAAGGGAGACGGCAGACTTGCTCCAGCTTCAATAAGAAAGTTAAATAACTTCAACTGAGCAGTTTTAAAAACGAAAATTGCTTTTGCATTACATTTCCAAAGCATCCTTGGTTATTTTTATTTTTTTACTTTGCTAAAAGATGAGATATTGCATTAGCAGCGTGGCGCACTGCACCAAAACTGATGCTAAACTGATAACTGCTGTACGGCTGGATTGCATTTCTATTTCTGGCCTCGAAGCCGTAGGTGGGTGTGATGATACCCAAAATGAAGTTGTCATAGTGCGCAGAAACATTAAACTGCACCGTGGGTGGCCAATGACATGTAAGCGTATCCTACAGTCTCCATAAAAGAAAATAGCAGGGGAGTGCGATGTCAAATATTATCTTTAAATGAAATCCGAACTTCTTACATTACACAAGGCTTTAAATGGTTTAGGAAGTTAATCTGATCTTGAACTATATTTTGTTCCATTTCTTTTAAGTGTACTTCTTTTTTTCTAGGTGTTTTGGTGTCACAGTCTTGTACTTTACGGCTGCGTATTGATGCTATTAACATTAAGTGTCTATTCTAGTTAGCCTTGAAGTTCTGGTTAAAAACTCAACAAGAAGACGCTGAATTAAAGCCCTTAGACTGGGCTCTTCAAATCTGTCTGAGTGGGTATTAGCTCCATTACAAATCATTTTCACTGTTGTAATCAGCCAGGTATTAAGGCACTTGAGCTTCTTTAATCCTGTCAGGTAAGCGTATACTTTGAGAAGGTGTTGAAATGTATACTGAAGGTAGTTAGAAATATAATTAAAATTATTGTTTTGTTTTTACCAGGATAACTACAAACTCATCAGGAAAAATCAAGTCACATTGGCTCAGTATAGCAACCTAGCTAGTCATGTAGTCATTTAGCAATAAAACTTTCTCACAAATTAAAGGTTATTTCTTGGTTATAACTAGCTACTGTAGCTGATTAACAGCACAGGAATACATGCAAAAATAATGATTTATGATGACATAAAAATAAATCCTTAAATAACCCAATGCCAGGGTAGCTCAGATTGAATAGCTCAGGCTACCTTCAATTATAAGTTAAAAATTCTCACAGCAATACTGTCAGAGTTGCTCAACATAGGTATCTAGCAAAATATGAAATTTGGCCTCAAAATAAACAGGATAGTTGGCATGCTAACTTAAATGTAGCTAATATTAGCAGCGCATGTACAGTAAACAGCACGAATTTGGCATTATGATTTTGGACATGTACAAGCATGTAAAGCAAGACTCAAAAGCACACCCGTATTACCGTCTATGACCTTCAAGTCAGGCGCTCAAAGCTGAGCACATTAACATTATCGCTACGCAGTTATCTACGTTTCCGGACGAACGCATTGACACGTGATCTGCAAATCTGTCTGTTTAATATTGGCTGCTATAAAAGCATTAGCCATGACATTGATAAGCGTAAATACTATACTTCTTACATTAGTCTATAATAAATTTATTATATAGGGCTAATGCATGCAAATGTATGTACGGGTAAAAAGAAAAGTGACCTTTTCCGTTGTATAGGAAGCTAAGATGATTCCATTTGCATGTTTTATCACATAGCCCTCTTTAGATCTCATTTTAATTCTGTCTTATCACAGAGTTGCCACACGATCAGGAGGGATGCTTTTGTGGTGACATAGAACTCGGGGACAATGACTCTGATATGCAGCAGGTTATACATATTAATGAGCGCTGCTGCTGCTGCTGCTTGGGCTGCTTGTGCTGCTCCTGCTTGTGTTGCTGATGCCCGCTGCATCGGGACAGTCCCAATCCTCAAGAACAGGAGGCGTCTGTCTGGGGTCTTTATCTTGAGATTAATCAGCCGATACTTTGCTCTAGCAGCAGTGTAAGAGCTCGTGTTCAGAGGGATGATTCTTACCTAAAGAACATAATGTTAGCACAAAGTCACTTGTTCACTCGGTCCGCAGGTCACAGACTAATTTCCTCCATCCATCATTTATTACCGGAGGCTAGCAGGAAGTCCAATTACAAAAAAAAAAAAAAAAAAAAATCACACAAGCTGAGAGCTCTCTTTCCTGCTGCTATTATACATTAGTGCTATTGAATTCTACATTCTGGGGTTTGACATGAGTGCAGGTGCAAATAACAGGTTCATATTAATTATCTCATTTAAACTTTCTTTTTGCTTCTATAGTAGCATCTAATTTAAATTTATTTATAAAATTATTTTAAAAATGTATAACAATTTTGTATATGGCAAACGATCAACATAAATTGAAGACATGGCTGAACTTTTTTATTTAACGTTGAAGTGAGGAGTATCTAATGTATCAGTGCTTGCAAAGTTAAAAATCAAATTTACACCTAGAAACATCTAAGCTGTAAATTGCCATTAAGTTTTTGTCTGATTAACTTTAAAAGAGAAAATACTGTAAAAGAGGCTGGTGAGGAAGCAACTGCTTACATTTGCTCTAGCGTAAGTAAGAACAGGAACAAACTAGTATACAACAACAAGAGACAAGTCAAATAGTTCCTGAAAAAAGAATCATTCCTTACACATGTGATGGATGTTTTAGAGTTTTTGGCTTTCTAAGGGGGTTCTTCTTAGAACCATTTCTGCCATTGACTCTGGTACAGTATATGGTTTTACACAGAATCAAATGTCCTCCTACGCTTCTACATTTAACCTTCTTTTCCCTATGTGTTGTCTATAAGAGGGCGTGTCAAGTTTCAACATAGAGTCCCATTAGAATGCTAATGTCCAGAAGAAGCATTAATTATCAATATCAATAACACTAAAGAAAGTTGTTTTAAAATTGATTCAGTTGAAATCTCTAATGGAACCCCTTTCACATTCTGTGGAGGGCGGCTCTTCAAGAGAAGTTCCATGTAACTACCCAAAAATATCTCAGTGATCTCTTTTATGTAAGAATGGTCTCTTTGGTTTGTCCTTTAGATCAGACTATTAAAATTTTAATACTGAAGCCTACAGCAGAAGAATTTTCAGGGTGCAAGTTCCAAGTAGAAGTCCTAGTGAGAACCATGTATGGAACTCTATTCCCTTATGGTTTATTTGGTCTGTCTTTGGGGAGGCCCTTTAAGGTTTGATGTACACTGTGGGGACTCAGCAGGATAGTGGTTAGCACTGTGGCCTCACACTTGCAGGGTCGAGGGTCCGAGTTCCTCCTCAGGTCTGTTTTGAGTTTGCATGTTCTCCCCATGGTTGGTGGGTTTCCTTCAGGTACTCTGGTTTCCTCCTACCATCTACCAGGGTAAAATAGCTTCCAAATTGCCTGAAGTGTTTAAGTGTGTTCTTGTGCCCTGTAATGGACTGGCACCCCATCCTAGATGTACCCTGCCTCATGCCTACAGCAACCCTGTACAATGTGTGAATAAGTGTTATGGAGAGCTCTGTGTAAGAAGTAAACAGAAGAGTATAGTATTATGATAGAAATGTATGAATCAAGATTTATTGCTGTTATTATTACTACTATTGGGGGCTCATTTGGTTGAGGCTCTGGGTTGCTGATCGAAGAGTTAAAGTTTTGAGACCTGCCACCACAGGATTGCCACTTCCGGGCCCTTAAACTAATGTTTATGTTATGTATGTCCATATAAAATACCCACTGCCTGTCCCAAGCCTGCAGAAATGGGTAGGTTGGGCAGAAAGTTCATCTGGTGTAAAATGTCAATAGCTTGCATGTGGCAAGGAAAAAGCTTCTTCTACTACTACTCCCATCAATATATCACTACTATTTTCTGTTTTTCTGCTTTTCATATTGAAATAGACCTGTCTTAAAAAACATGTCTAGAAGTGACAGATCCTAAGACATGTCTAATTGTCAGAGATATCAGATTTCTGTTCGGCCTCAAGGTAGACTGTCTCAGAGACAATGTTCTAGGAATCTTTACAAGAAATCCCCCTTTCTAGCATCAACGGAATTATAGTTCAGTTTAAAGAAAAAGGAAACCAATAACAGAGTCACTGATTTTGAAGTCTTCATGCGAACATCTGTTCAGAAGCAATCATTTTGGACCGGGCATTTTATCTTTAAAGTACAAGAGTCTAATTACCTCTTGCATGTTTGTTTATGTACTGTACGACCCGAAGCTTCTCAGATCAGAAAAAAATTTAAGCAGAGCTAAGCCTCATTGACCTAAATAACCCTTAAACATGTTTTCTAAGAGAGAACTCCTAAAGTATACTGTATGTCCTTAGCAATAACAATTAACAGTAAAATATGTTCGTAACCATGCGACCTGACTCACCACACATCCCGCTCCTTTTATTCAGGTACTTTCGTGATAGAAGTCAATGCCACGGACGCAGACGACGCATCATATGGGAACAGCGCTAAACTCGTCTACAGCATACTCCAAGGGCAGCCGTACTTCTCAGTGGAACCAGAGACAGGTGTGTCCTTTCAACATATGGTTACAAGTGTCATTTTCAGGGCTGTTGTTTGAAGAAGATTGATGTCTATGTAAAGCAAACGAGGCTTGCAGATCACAGCATGCGATCGAATTCGTATGCATGGTACTACGGGCGACATATTGCGTTCGTTTGAAAGACATCGTTTAAAACCAGACCACATTTAAATATTAACACAGGCCTGCTAGGCCATGTATACTTTTTGTCATTTTTTATTTATACTCCTGTAAATGCACAAAATTCCCCTGGACCCTTCTCTCACTCTGAGTGTTCCCGTTATGTCCATTAAGAAGATATTTTACCCCATGGGGGTGCCGCAATATGGCGCCCCTCCCTGCAGCTGCCCCATTTTCACCAAACAAGATGTGATTTTCCAAAGATGTTGCTCTCACACCAACCATCTTTATACAGTATAGAGAAGAGCAAATTCTGCTTTGAACTTTCTCTCTGGATTAGGCTTTTATTATATTTTTTTACAGCACAATAAAATGATTTCGTATTTCATTTTTAAGTATGTAATAATTCTGTATGTCTGGTGTGTACCTTGCATAGTAAATGCAAGGTATTTACAGCTGTACTTGGTGCTGTGGTGCCATAATTACTTGGCTGAGTGCACACAAGTCGGTAATATAAAAGCCTAAATCTAACTTTGGAAAATAAAAACTCAGTGGGTATACCGCAGATATACCGCAGTACTCAGACATAACAAGATGAAGTTAGGTAGATACGGCATCATCTGATTCAATCCAAATCTAAATCAAAACAACAAATGGAAGTGAAAAAGAACTGGAATTTTCTTCGGGATCTATCTATCATTCATTCATCCAACCATCCATACATCCATTCAAGTTGGTCTACTAGGTACCAGTAGGCATATTACATAAAAAATTGAAAGAGAATCTAGAGAAAGTGCATGAGATTATAACAACTTAGTTAGTCCTATTGGTGAAGTATATACTGTAGAGTATTCAGGACAATGATGATTAGATCAACTGAAATAGAGCTACACCCATCCCAATTAGCATTAGCTGAGAAGTTTTAAGTACTTGGAGAGTATTGCAAAAATCTGTTGTCCAAATAGGTGGAAATGTCAAATCACTTTGTTGTAAGATGAAGTTATTCCAAATGACGAGAACACTTTTAAGGTACAGATCTGGCCTTTAAAAACGCACGTTTTCAGAAAAGGGATCCCGCGTCTTGCCGCGGCTGCGCACGGGAAGCTGTGAAAATGCCCTTCATTACCTGTTGGGGGCAGTCGTGTTTCAGTCTGAAGTATTGTGTGTCTACTGAAGCCGAAAAATGTGTTATGTCTCTTAGGCGCCCATTGACAGCAAGCGACAGAGCTCATAAACGTGTCAACCTCAAACTGACATGTATTTAGTAGTAGTTCTCCGAATTTATTATTAAACTCAAAAATGGTCGATTGAATGAGGACCGGACGGAGGACGGGACTACGTACAGTAAATCGATCAAACCAAGTTAGCCCTAGTGGTGATGCAATGCTCAAGACTGTGATGACAAGATCAATTAATCAAGGCTTTAAAAGACACGAAAAAGCTGTGGCACAAAGAAGCGTAGCATCTTATCACATTGACAGGTGCAAGCAGGAGCAGAATATACTAGGATGCAGAACTTATTTGGCTGGAACCTTGTAATTCAGGAACCTTAAAAAGCTCAGTGGAAATGTATACTGTAGTCTAGAGCAAAGTTCATAAAGGTACAATTTTAAAAATGGGTTATTTGTGTACTGTAAACCCTCAGCAGCAGCCTCATTTCCCCCTCTCATCTGTTCCAGCCACTCAGCATTCAGCATCAGCAGTATACTAATCACCGGCCTGATCATCTGTCATCATCTGCACCTGTCCCTCACAGGGGTTCTCACTGGTTCACAAAAAACATTCTCCTGAAACTGCTCAGGTTCAGGGACTGGACTGAAAAAAAGAGATAAAACCTTGGCAAGAATAAGAATCCTTTAGGAAGCCAGGAGAACTAATCTTTAGGACTACAATAAAAATCCAAGAAAGTCTGGTGCATTGGAAGCAAAATATGAAGGGAACGATTTTCCACAGTACTGTAGTTTGGACTGTGGTCCTGTATCCTAGTCCTAATATCAGAAACAACTAAGGCTATTTCTGGCTACCAGATATGGACATATGAGAAATACTGGGAAAGAGGAACTAGAGTGAATGCAGAAGTATACAGTATAATCAAAGTTGTCCTAATACCAATGGGAGCATTCATGGTTGTAATGAACAGATCAATCCAAAGAGGAATGACAAACTCCATGCGCATCCAATAAGAAGCATAAAAAGTTCCTGTGAGGAGCAGGAAATAGCTTTGATGTGATGACAGATGTGGTTCAAATCAAATCAAAAGGAATTAACCTCGACATATGAAGGAGGGTAGAGCTTGAGAGAGCACTCATGATTAAAACCAAAGTATTAAATATAAATCTAAGATTCTTTTGAGCTTTACAATAACCAAGGTATTCCAGCAGGTTATAGATGGTGTCAAGATCAAGATGGATAGATCGATCTGGGAAGACAAAAAACAGCATGCATTCAACAGGAAGCATAAACTTTTAGCAAAAGCAGTCCCTTAGTCATGTGAACGGAGCAACAGAGTGATGGAGAGACTGTGTTGGACTTCCAGATCTGGTCATAGGTAATAGTGCCTCAAGAAAATGTAGTGCTAATACTGTACTGTAGATATGGAAAGGTAAGGAATAAAATAAAGAAAGATAAAAGGTAAGGAAGTTTCATTACACTTAATGCTGCACAACAGGTTGTGCGTTCTTACTCAAAATGGTGGCTCAAAACTCCAGAAATGATGGCACTCATCTGAGTTTTGGAAAAATGAGACAACTGCAAGTGAGACATCTTTAGTTGAAATCCCTTAGTGAAACTGAAATCCTTGAACGTGGCAACAGATGTTATACCAATTGCATGAGGGTGGTAAATGCTATCCGTGTTGGTACACACTGTTTTTTAGCGCAATCTGAATACATGACTGCATAATAAAGATCACAAACTGTGCTTTTGCAGGAATTGTGAGAATAGCCCTATCCAACATGGACAGGGAGGTGCGGAAGGACTACCAGGTAGTTATTCAGGCCAAAGACATGGCAGGACAGATGGGGGGTCTTTCTGGAACCACTGTGGTCAATGTGACCCTTACAGACGTCAATGACAGCCCGCCGCGCTTCGCCTACAGTAAGACTACATTTCATTAACATTTAGATCCAGTGCACAGACTTATTTAAGAGCAGCGCACACTTAAGTCACTCACAAATTAATTGACAATGAAAACATCATCCATTTTGAATAATAGGCTTGTCCTTAATATATTAGATCCAGGTCATATAAATTTATCTCATCATTTTTATAGTATCATCAGGCTTATGATTAGACATGAAACTAATTGCATTTTTCATATCATTCAGGCTCCTACCATTTGAGCACGTACGAGTCGGCGGAAATTGGCTCCATGGTGGGTCGAATTAAAGCAAACGATGGGGACGAGGGAGAGAATGCCGAGCTGAGGTACAAGATCTTAGAAGGAGACGGGAAAGACTCGCTCGACATCATTACCGATGAGGCGACGCAAGAGGGAATAATCGTTGTCAAAAAGGTAGAGCTAAAAAAATGCTAAATAAGACATAAAAGCACGTTTGAATTTGTTGATCTTGATCAAGCTTTGAAATATTTATCAAATAAATATGGACATGGTTTAACAAATTTCCCAGAATATGAGATTCTTCTTTTCTTTTTTTGCTTTGAATCAGTTTTTCTTTTAATTGAATTGTTTCAGCTATAAAAAAAAATAAATAAACAAAATAAATCAGTAGCCTTGCTATTATTATATCAAAGTAAAAATTACAAGATATTTTTTTGCAATATGACACTTATGGAAAGTGTTTCAGGGAAAAAATCGTACATAATCTAACAAGTTTTTTTTTTTTTTTGGGGTGGGGGGGGTGGGGTGGTAATTGTTCTGTTTATTAAATACAAGAGTTTTTTTTTTTTTTTTCATGTAATTAAAGTCCCACCACCCCAGGCCAGTACACACTTTATGTAAGGAATAAATGACATGTCATGCTGATATAAAGAAATAATCAACAACATGTGATGTGATGATGTGACGACAGTTAAAACCCTAAAGGTATTTATTTTTCGCATATTATAACATTCTGAAGATGTAATTTTTTTTATTACATTAATTTGCCTACAATTGCATTTGCCTATTAATTAAGGAAACATTATTTCATTTATATTTTTGATGAATGATTGTAAAACAAATTGGTTCCAGTTATCACTTACATTATAGCAGCTATAAACAGACAATAAGACAAACAATATCGTAGCTTGTCGTGAACAGAAACCACAAAGCATAAAAGTCAGAAATCAATTACAGCACCGTTATAATTCCTAACGACTGTTTTTTGTGTTTGCTTTAAGAAACTGGATTACGAGAGCAGGCGTGTGTACACAATCAAAGTGGAAGTGAGTAACACACACACAGACCCCGGCTTCCTCCATCTGGGTCCTTTCTCAGACACAGCCATCGTCAAAGTGACGGCAAAGGACGTGGACGAGCCTCCGGTCTTCAGCCGGCCGCATTTCATTATCGAAGTCAACGAGGACACGCCAAAGGGAAGCATCATTGGGACGGTTACAGCCTGGGATCCTGACGCAACCGACTACCCTGTGCAGTAAGGGACTTAAAGTTGGAGTTATATTTTGCCAAAACAAGTAAGGACCTGGATGAAACTGACATTAATTATAATCAGACTTTGTAGAAGATCCGATCTGAGTCTGATGAACAGAATTATTCAAGTACTCTGGATTCCTGTATTCTGATTGGGCAGATGGTGTATATCACACTGTCATATTAATGGCTAGTTTCAAAGACGGTTTCAGTTAACAATGGGTCAACTTGAGTTTTTTTTTACTTAAAAAAGTGATATACATTTTACTGAAACCGTACGTCAAATTTAGCATTTTAATATTCTACGAGTTTAGCGATATGATGTGCAGTACTGTCATGTGAAGCTGGGTGGCGGCAGAGAGCCAGACCTTCAACCACATGCTGTGATTATATTGTATTCATTTGAGTGAGTTATATGAGATATCATTCATTCATTCATTCATTCATCTTCTATACCGCTTAATCCTGTGTTCAGGGTCGCGGGGGGCCTGGAGCCTATCCCAGGAGACTTCGGGCACTAGGCGGGGATGAGATATCATATCACCAATTATAATTTAAAATGTTATTTTTGTTGCATGATTTTGCCCAACTACTGTATAGGCTAATGTAAGTGTCAGAAGCAGTCTAGGCTAAGCTATGACGTTGGATAAGTAAGGTATTCAACGTATTTTTGACTTGTGACTTGTGACAAGAGGTGTTTATCAGGACACAATCCTATCATATGTCGATGAAGATCTCTAATAGGTTATTGTTTCCATACTTACAGTTAATTCACAGGGACGTATACATGCGAAGCAGCACTCCTAATAAATGTGGAACTGCTGATATGGTGAAGTTTTCTGTAAGGTGATCCGTGCTCTGTAACAATTAGATGTGAAGCCATAGCATTAAGGTTTTTTTTTTTTTAAGCTTTTTTCCAGATTTGCAAGACTTTATTATTAAAAAATAAATATATTTTTTTGCAATTTATAAGCCTAACATTAGCAAAGAAAGGAACTCAGGAACAAATACATTCTGCCAAAACACAGTAGTGATGCTCATTTTTTATTTTTTTTTTATGTTATACATATAATATGGAAAATGTTTGTGACAAAGAAGCTCCTTCTCACGTTTATGGAACATGAAAGTGACCGATCTCACTTCCCTAAAAATTTCAAGTTGCTAACTTCAGCCGTTTTGGAGAGCGGATTATCTATGAGCGGGGGGGGGGGGGGGGGGGGGGGGGGGGGGGGGGGGGGGGGGGGGGGGGGGGGGGGGGGGGGGGGGGGGGGG